>PVIU01006047.1:0-106024 GCA_004026605.1 Ondatra zibethicus | reverse complement strand
CTTTTAGCTCACAAGCCCAGAGAAGCCTAATAGCAAGGTCAACCCAAAGAAATCATCTACAGATCCTCCTGAAAGTTGGAAGCAAACAAGATCACCAGACAAAAGTTGGAAGCATGGGGATGGGGATAGGGGTCGGAGTCTGGGGGTGGGGGGAAGGGGAGAGGGGGAAGGAGAAGGGAGAAGGGAAGGACTGGGGAGAGCTTGGGGGAGTGGGAGGGTGGAGATGGAAAAAGGGGGGATAGTAGAGAAGGGAATAAGATCTACATTAAGGGAGTCATTTTAGGACTGGCAAGATACTTGGCCCTGGAGGGGATCCCAGGTGTCCACAGGGATGTCCACAGCGAGGTATTTGGGCAGCAGAGGAGAGGGTGCCGGAACTAGCCTTGTCCCAGAGTCACATTGATGAATATCTTTATCACCATCATAGAAATTTTGTCCAATGGATGGAGGTAGAGACAGAGACCCACATTGACACCAGAGCAATGGACTGAGATCCCAAGGTCCGGTCATAGGGCAGAAGTTGGGAGAAGAGGAGCAAGGAAGTTAGGACCGTGAGGGCTGGTCCACCCACTGAGACAGTGTGCCTGAACTAATGGGAGCTCACCAAATCCAGCTGGACTGGGACTGAACGAGCATATGATCAAATCGGACTCTCTGAATGTGGCTGCCAATGGGGACAGACTGAGAAGCCATCAATAATGACACTAGGATCTATCTCTTTTGCATGTATTATCTTTTTGGGAACCTAGTCTATTTGGATGCACACCTTCCTAGGCCCGGATGGCTGGGGGAGGGCCTTGGACTTTCCACAGGGCAGGGCACCATGCCCTCTTTTAAGGAAGCAGGGGGAGGGAGGAAGGGTGAGGGGAAGCAGGAGGGGACTGGGAAAAGGGGAGAAAATGTAAAAAAAAAATTTTTTTGAATGGAAAACATGAAAGAATATGGGAAAGAAAAGACAATGGCCCTGATTATACAAGTCAGCACTTTGCACAATTTTGTAAAGAATACCAAATTACACATACCTTTGGAATACCCCATAATCCAACTGGGCAGACTATGGTGGAATGGACCCATGCCACATTAAAACAATATTTCCACAAAATAAAAATGGGGGAGCATATTACCTCCCCAAATTCACAGTTATGTACCATCTTTTTTGTTTTAAATTTTTTGACGGTGAATAAACAAGGCTTGTCTGCTATGGAGAGGCATTGGTTTAAGCCCTCCCAATCTTTGGGGTGGATCAGATGGAAGGATCCCCTTATGGGACAATAGCAACATCCAATACCTGTGCTGGCTGGCATGAGGGGAGCAGTCTCTGTTTTTCCCCCAGGAACAAAGAAACCTATTTGGATACCAGACAGAAATGCCAGGCCAGTAGACCCGGGTCACAATGGCCCTGATCAGGCTGCAGTTAATGGTGAGGATGGAGGGGAGCCTGTGATGGGTCCTGATAAGGAATCTGCCTGTGCTGATGCCAGTGAGTAAGGTGAGCTCCGTTTTTCTATCGTTGTATTCCACCAATTATACCTTAGGAAGTCCAGTGGGTAACACTGCCTTGGAATGCTCCCCTTTTAACAACATGACCTTTCAAATTGACTACACACTTTGCTTCACAAAAATAGAAAATATTACCCAGATGCCTAACATCTCTTTTGCAGGACCCTGCATAGTCCTGAGTAATTATTCTGTGGGTGATTTCTCCCCAAATTCCTCGCGTTCCTCTTGTCTCAGGCTCAAGAATATCTATTGGCCTATAAATTATGATAGAAATATTTCAGGACTGGCACCTCCCCTCAGACCTGTCCCTCTCTACTGGAAAGTACCACAATCGTTTAGGTTGCACATGCCATTGCCTTGGGGCAATTGTGCCCCAAAGGAGCTCCTGGAAGCTGGAAGGAGATAAGTTCCTATGGTGATTTGGACATTGGTCCACGTTCAAAAATAATTCTCAAAGTGCCTATGATTATTCTTATAGGAACCCTGCCATGGAGGGGGTTTCCCCTGCCTTTGCAGGGATGTTCCTATGTGGTCCTTGGGCCTGCACTGATGTTAGAGCCTTGATGATACAAAAAGGGTTGGCCTTTAATGGTACCGCCAGTTGGAACCAGATAGATTTTTTTTGAAACATCAATTTGAGTTAACTATATTGCAGGAAAGAACTTTTCCAATAGGAGTCTGGTTTGCATATTGCCTCACTTCATGGTTGTTACTTATGATGCCTCGGGAGAAAAGGAGGGTGTTCTTAATTGTTCTTCCAGATCATGCTTCCTGAGTAACTGCTGGTCCGCAGAGGATGACTCTGCCCTGATGGTGGGGATTCCAGCTATGGCCCCCGATAGTGGTGGAGGACCCCCACAATGGACAAGAACTGATTCTATATCAAAAGAGAAGAGATTTTGGAATCACTGCTGCGGTCATTGCTGCCATTGCCATCTCTGCTACTGCCGCCACCACTGTGGGAATTGCCATCTCTCAAAATGCAGCCATGGCTGAGACTCAACCTTCTTGCTGGGTGAGTATCCAAGGCACTAGGGACTCAAAGAAAACTTTAAATTCACATATTCAACTGGGAATCTTAATCCTTAATAAAAAAAACTACTTTGCTTCGCGAACAGGTTGATGTGTTATGGTTGGTACAGCAGGTCTCCTGCTCACACTTTTATAATCATGCTTGTGTAACTTTGGCTAAGGTGAAAAATGCTTCTAGTGAAATCCGAAAGTTAAATCAGTATCTGTGAGGACCTTGGAATGACACCTTTGTTAATTATACTAATTGGCTTGCTCACCAAATTGTGGTGATTAATGAAACCATTGTAAAACCTATATCTGCAGAAGACTGGTAGAATACCATGGCCTGAATTGGGGGCTGGGTGCAACACTGGGGGGGTGCATTGTCCCTGGGAATACTGGGCCTGGTCAGACTGGCAGTGTGGCTGTTCCTTCTTAATTGAGTCCATCAGGCATTCATGCACTGAGCTGGTTCACAGACAGGTGCTTCTTAGCCTTGCTTGTGACTCTTCTGGCAGTCATGAGGTTTGGCTTCAAATTCTCCAGAAATGAGGGAATCCTATGATGGGTAACCCAATGAAGGTTCCTCCCTGCCTAAGATAGGATATTGGCGTTCCTATGACAGGTAAGGGGAGATGAGTCTTTTATGGGACCTAAGACAGGAGCTCTCATAATAAATAAAAAGGGGGAATTGTGAGAAAGCTAGCCCCAAACATAGCCTCCCTAAACCCCTGCTGAGTGTCTAACCACAGAGAAAAAACATGTTTTTGATGGAAAGTATGCGTTAGTACACAATAACTGGCCCCTGAACCCTTGTGGGCTCTGCCTCCTCCTCTGCGTTCTCCCTCCTCCCCTTTTGGTGCTAGGGTATAAAACCATGGCTGCAAGTTAATAAAGGGTGCCTGTTCCACCACAAGAAGGAATCCATGTATTACTTCAATCCAGACACCCTCCGCAGGGCCTCGGTATCCTGGCCATGCTGGTGCGGCACATTGTAAACAACTTCCCAAACTCTAGAATTGACAGAGACATCTCGCTGCCTGGATAGTCACCCAAACTTTTTCTGTACCATTGGGGCAGCCATCTTCAGCCTACAGGCCCATAGTATACAGCAGACTTTTTCACAAAGCAGGAAATTTCAGAGAGAGTTCAGTCACTTTCTTCTGTATCCTGCAAAATGTTTCATAGACTCTTTCATGAAGCAGGAACCCTGAAGGATCATCTCACCTTTAGGCAAGTTCAGCAGTCATTTCTCTGCCAGTCTTACATGTGCAGTGAAGCAGTCCAGGCAAGAGCAGTTTCTTGCCCAAATAGATAATCAACTTCATAAGGAGCCTCTTCAATGCCTATCTTCCTCTTGAAGTAGCTTAGTGATGCCAGGAGCAGATGGGTCTCACTGTTATGAAAAGTCCTAAGTACTTAAACGTTTTAAATGCCATATCCTGAAGGTCTCTGAAAGATTTGAAGAATACCTATCTAACTGAAATATATCTTTATACATCTAGAATATCTAATATGACTACAAGCTTAACGATTATAGATGAGTATCTATTAACCTATATTTCTTAATTATACATTACATTTTAAAATAAGCTACACAAACACAATACCTTAATCAAGATCAGAAATACATATACATATAACAAAATTGACCTTAAATTTGTATCAATAAACCAAGATCTATACCAAAGCAAATTATTCATCTCTATGGCATATCCCCCCTATAAATGTAAATAAACAATATTTAGGAATATGAGCATTGATTTGTTCTTACTGATTCCTGCTGTTTTGTTAATCAGGTCTTTAATGGTATATCCTGTGTGCTAGGTTCATCTCAGTCAGCAGTTGGGTGATGTAATTTTTTGAAGGTGTTCACAGTGACCTTACAGAAGGGCATAGTCTATCAAACCATATTTGTCTGGAAGTATTCCACAGGCTCTCATCTTAAGTGTAAAAAAAGAAAAAAGAAAAACCTATTTTCCAAAGTAACATATTCTTAGGCTCAAATTTTGGAATCAAGATGCCTTTAGACCATACATGCTGGTTTAGCTTAGCAGCACATACAATGAAATGTCTCTTTGTACTTACCTCTTTCACAGTCAAAAAATTCAAAGAAAACACAATAATATACATAATCCAGACTCTCTGTGAATTTTCCATGTTTATATGGCTTTTTTTACTCCTTTTAATCTATGACTATCTATACTGTCTCTTTAAAGACTTTGCCCTTTTTTTTAAAAGCATTAACTTTATTTTATGACTCTCTATACTCTCTTTCTTCCTTCTTCCAAGCCTATCTACATTTATCCAACACTGTGACTCATTTAGAAGTCTTTTATGTTTAAATCTCTTCTATTCTGCTGTAATTTTTTACTGTTCAGGAGTCCTTTTTAAAATGCTAAGCACTTCTTAAAATCTTAAACTGCATCATTGCTAGGTCAAATATGAAGGGACTGCTTGGCCCACCCAGTCTAGCATTGGCAGAGACTCTTGTATCTCTGAGCTACTTGTGCCTCTGAGCCACATGCACTGCCCCTCTTCCAGGCACACAGTGAGTCCACATTGCCATTAAGCAAGCTGTAGCACTCTGCTCACAAACCCAACTCAAATGCTCTGTAGCCAGTCCTCCTGCCTGAAAGAGTCAGAGGCCATGCTGGCAGCCTGGCCCAGAAAGCTGGCATTTAAAAATGGTGTGGCATTTTTTTCTGGTGCTGCTGCTGAGTCAGAAAACCCTCTTAAAGGAGCTGTTGCATGCTACCAGCAAACAGAAAGAATGTGTGTTAAACTCTGCATTTTTATGTTTAAAATTAAGCTCTCTCAGGTTTTTAACTGAATTTAGTCCATCACGTTGATGCCAATTGTTACAGGAAAGCCACTTGTTTTTCCCAGCTGCCCAACTAGCTTAGCCCCAAAATAACCACACAGAAATTATATTAATTAAATCATTACATGGCCCATTAGTTCTAACTTCTTATTGGCTAATTCTTACATCTTAATTTAACCCAATTCTACTAATCTGTGTATCGCCATGTGGCAGTGGCTTACCGGGTAAAATTCTCAGCATCTATCTCTGGGGGATCCATGGTGTTTCTCTTACTATGCCTTCTTTCACCCAGCATTCAGTTCCATCTCCCTGCCTGCCTAAGTTCTGCCCTATTAACAGGCCCAAAGCAGTTTCTTTATTAACCAATGAAACCAACACAAAGACAGAAGGAGCTCCTGCACCAATTATTTCCATATTCATTTCTTAAACTGATCAACTGGTCATTTTTATATTAATATCAAGCTTGTTCTACTCTCTTGAAAAGCTCAGGACATGAAAATTCTTCTAACAGGTTTAATTTTTACAATTTCCCTTGGTGTTAGTTACCACAGGTTAGAAATACTAAGAGTATATGCTAATTATGTTTCTGTTTCCTTTTAAAAATATATTTAAATTTAGGTTACATGTATGAGAGAAAGCATGGCATTTGTCTTTCTGAGTCTGACTTGTTTTGCTTAACACAATGGGTCTGGCCCATCTATTTTTCTTAAACTATCATGATTTCATTTTTACTTTCATCTGTATAAAATATTACTGCACATATGAAACACATTCTCATTATGCATTTATCAATTAATTGATTTTTTAGCTGGTCTTATATCCTGGATGTTCTGAATATCAATAAACACAGATGCTCAGAAGTATCTCTGTAGTAGGACTTACAGTCTCTTTGGTATATACTCAAGAGTAGTATAGCTGATTATATGGTAGTACTTCATTCAATTTCTTGACGAACCTTCATATTGATTTCCATAGTAGCTGTATCACTTTACATACTCATCCAACAGCCACATATAAATGTTCCTCTCCTTATATTCTTACCTGAATTAAGTGTCATTTATTCTCTTGTTAACAGGCTTGTCACAATAAGCACAGCTATATTCTAACAAATACTCCCATTTGTCTTTGTTTTTACCCTTCACACTTCTTGAGAAAATACCTCTTTATGTTTCCCAGGCAACTTTTGGACTCAAGCCATTTTTCTACATCTGTCTTCTGGGGAACTGAGTCTACAGTCATGCACAATGGTCTCTGGCTATATCAAACACAATTCCTACACATTTCTGTTAGAGTGCTCATCCTGATATTATATTATTTTTTAAATCTTTTTCTGTCCCAGCAAAATGCAATGTCCTAGAGGAGAGAAATTCTGGCTCATGGTAAATTCTCTGTCCAATATGAATGCCTCTAAAAGAAGAGTGATCAGCACTGAATTTATATGTTAGAGTCTGTTGACTTTGCACAGTTTACATTGGATTCTCACATATTCTTTGTCTTCCCCTCTATGTTGGAAATTTTCCCTCACACATTAGTAGGGGCATATATGTAGTTTTAATGTAGAATTTTTCCTTATTCTTTTAAATTATTAGACACAAACTTCCAAACTTTGGGAGATAGCTCATACAAAAATATTTTGTAAACCTTTTTATTACATTTCTAGCTACTTTTCTGTGTGACACTTACTCACCTTAGTTGAAATGGAAATACTGTATGGTGTCTAATTCAAATTGCTCATTTGAAATGATATTCTTCCTACAGGGGATAACTTTAAAATAATTTTGTAATGGATAACAAGCAAGTAATTGCACTTATTAACTATATTACTTGTGAATTTTATCCAAAAATATGCTCTTTTGAATGACAAAATAAGAATTCTGTATGTAGAAGGTAATATATTTACATAATTATAGCTGACAGGTCATAAAACAATACATTTACTACAGAAATTGTCAATAAAATTTCTGTTTTACATCCAGCAATATGTCTTCAAATGGAATGTTTCTGATCACTTGTCAAGTGTTCTTCTCATATGAACAAACATACTTTTGTGTTCATTTTCAATTTAGTGATTAACCCTAGCCAAAGAAATTCTTCTCTGATGCTCTTCTAAGTGCCTCAGTCCAACATCTGTAGACCCCATTACAGACAACAAATACAACCAGAATCCCCTGTGCACATGTCCTGATTTTCTCAAACCTACATCTCCAAGAACATCTGAGAGCTGTGACAAACACTAGTTGTACCTACACCTGAGAATTAGTAGAAAATGACACCAGTGGACCGATGTCAAAAACTGAAGAGTGAAAGTCTTTCTGAATCATTTCAAAACTCATAAATTTCTGTTCTGGGTCTGTGCTTTTAAATTTGGTTTTATGTGATAATGGGATTGCTCATATGAAAATTGTTCCGTTTCCTATTCTTTATTGTTTTTTTCTGGGTCTGTCCTATACTCTGCTCAAACTCGTTGCCATTCCCCTGCCTTTTAGAACTTTTCCTTTCTCTTGGTTACTGACCTGTCTATTTCTGTAAGGAACCAGTAGGCACACACTTTTCTCAGCCTCCTTTAATGATGGACACTGTCTCTGGATTCATCAAATCAACCACCAGTAGCAGCACTTTGTTCCCATCCAGGCTCATACAGAATAAGAATAGCTCAGAAGTTCAGAAGACAGACCCTACTCAAGCCTGTGGCAGAGGATTAGTGAAACAAGAATAGGAATGATCCACTGAGACTCAGAGATAGCATTCTCAAAATCAAGCTTCAAGTAATGGCTGTGATCCTAGGTAACTTACTACTATTTGCTTGTCTTGGGTCCAATAACTAACCCAGCTGTTAAGAGCTGGTTGTGCTGCTAACATGGCACCTGTCGTATAAATATATGTTATTTAACGTTTTACAGGCTCACTTGATATGTTTACTGTTTATTGTTATGCAGGTATCACATTGTAAATGTCCCTTCCATTTAGTCCTTAATTCCACTGTACATCAGATGTCTGCTAGATAAAGCATCCCTAATGTGAAAGGACTATCTTATATGGAAAACTTCAATAGAGTTTTATTTATTGAACTTCGGTTATTAAACTAAACCCTAGCTCAAGCAGTCACGGATCAACCAAGTTGCAATGGTTATGTGAGAATTTTGATAATATCTAAATGAAATGAGACTTGTTAAAATAGTTGGTACTCAGCCAGAAATGGAGTGAATGTCCAGTATAAATAAAGGGCTTTATGCTTCTTATCGCTTCTTTAGAAAAAAAAATGTTTTCAATTAGTCAGGTATATGAGATCTCACTTCTCCACACTTTTTACAAGTTCCAGTGATGACGAGTGTTGCTCATTCCTAAGCAGTCCCCCCAGGGTACTAGTTTGTAGAGATTGTCTTAAAACAATTCTATCAGAATTCTTGAAGTCTATCAAAAACTGGCCTTTGAACTTTCTTATTTCTGTAGTTTCCTTTTTGTTTTCATGCCACTAGTGGAAAGTCACAGTGAAAGTGAGGTCAGACAAGGTAATTTCTGAGAGACCCTCCATCACTGTTTCCAGAATCTTACTCCACAATGAGTCGGGTGTTGGTAACACAGCATCATGTAAACCCTCCCTCATGGCAGTTATGCTCTCGGCACGCTGTGTCTTCCCAAAACTCACTTACTAAGAAGCTGGTTCCTGAAAGGTTGGTTTAATCAGTGGAAGACGATTGAGTTATGGGGCCCTGATCTAATCAATAGACTTGTCCTCTTATGTATTTATGTCTGAAGGGGCTAATATGAGGTGAGGACATCTAAGAAGATACTGACTGAGGAGACACAACACAACTGGAGAATCACTGAGTCAGTCTATCTCCATTTCCCTCCTACTCTCTCTTTCTCTCCTTTTTCCCTTCTTTCCTCCCTCACCTTCCTTGAGGTAGGCATCACTACTAGTTATAGCCTTTGACAGACTCAGAAACAGTAGAGTGGGCCATATATAACTATGGAATTATGACTCAAATAACCCGATCCACCTTGTAAATTACCTTTCTATGAAGCTGGTTCATTGTATAAAATCTCCTCAACATTCACTACTGGAGGGAGGAGGAAGGCTCATGAGACTTAGAAAGTTAAAGAAAATAATCTTGGTTCAGGAATAATGGAACCAAAAGATGACCAAGCCTCTTCCACAGTGCTGTATAATAGAAGCAGTAAACAACCTGTGGATCTGTCTGGAAGTCCCAAAGAGAGCTCCAGGCATGCAGCTTTCACAAGCTATCACACACGAAGGGGTGGGCTTTTCATTTATGTGACTGCCTTTGATTCATCATGTTCCTGTAACTAACCTCTCACTCATACTCCTGCAAGTAACCACAAAGAAATAATCAGTTCTTTAGCTCAGACTTTGGTAGTATCTTGACAATGGTATGTCATTGCTCCTTATGAAAAGTGAGCCGACAGCCGTGTGGTGGTGGCGCATGCCTTTAATCCCAGCACTCGGGAGGCAGAGGCAGGCAGATATCTGTGAGTTCGAGACCAGCCTGGTCTACAAAAGCTAGTTCCAGGACAGGCTCCAAAGCCACAGAGAAACCCTGTCTCAACTCCCCCCCAAAAAAAAACAAAAAAAAAAAAAGAAAAGTGAGCAGACATATTCATATGTCCAGAGGAATAGTTAGACAACATTGTTACAGGAACAAAAGGCCTGACTCATGAAAGAGCCCAGACAAGGAAGCAGTTTAAATATCTATCAATCAGTAGATGGGTTTTTTTTTTGTCTGTGTGTGAAATATGTAGATATGCACATGTTCACATGTAGTTTTGAGGTTCATTTTTAAAAATTAATAATGATAACACTATGGTGAAGAAGGATGCTTAAAAAAATCCCACATTAGCTCAGAATTTAGAAATAGATGGTTATTTATTTAGCAGTAGACTCACAAATTAGAATCCTCTGTTTAAACAAAAATAAGAAAACTAATCCCTCAATTGGAACAGAGAGGCTGGAAAAGAAGCTGGATGCATACTCTACATTGGCTTATATAGTATAAGAGGCCATGCCCCAGTGGGCCAGTAACCACTGGCAGTAAGACTTACAACAACACTATGGCTGAAAATCCTTTATGCCTTATTTTACTGAGAGTAATTTTTGAAATGATTCTCTAAGCAGGATCTTGAAAAAATTCTGAGGAACCATGTTTAATTTATTTCTGTGGATGGAAGAAGATGTGACACTTAATGCTCCTGTGAGTATTGAAATCTGGTGTATGGTGTATTGCATTTTGTTCTTTTCTATTTCAAAATTGTGCTACCCCAAGCCACTGCATATGAGTAACCATACCCTTCTTTTCTACACTTGTAAAGCAAAATCTGCAGATACTTTGTGACTAGGTCGTGGAAGGCTCTTGTCTGCATCCTGTGCTCAGATCAACAGCATCTCTTTGTAGTTTGCGGGCTGAGGGAGGCCCTTGGGTTGCATCAGCTCCACCTTCAGTGGCTGTGCTGATTCCTGCCTGCAGTGTTAAACTGCCCCTTACTCTATGGGTGTGTTGTCAGTTTAGCTGATTCCTTAGAATTTAGAAACACCGACTCTTAGATACCTGTGCTCCTATAACTGATAGTGCTTGATCTTCCATTTGGAGGCTTCCTGAACTTCATTTGATGTTATCGAGTTTGTTCAAATGTAATGTGTGTTGTGATCAGCAGTTCAGAACTGTAGAGACATTTCAGAGACATTCTCTTCATCACTAACAATATAGTTGAATAAAATATGCTGTTTAAGTTTCTCACAATATGCATAACAGCAGTGAGACTATATTAAGTAATGAATATACAAAATCATTGATCTTGGGACTTTGACATAATGATTGAATAAAACAAAAATTGTCCTTGGTGATGGATGATTGGTAGACAACAATGTGAATATACAGAAACCTCTAGGTTGACAATTTAATTGCCAGAATTTTATGTTTTGTAAGTCATATTTTATATAATGGAATTATTATAGAATCAGTCTGACATCTTTTCCTCTCCTCTGCCCGGTGGGAAGGGAATATATAAAAACTCTAGTGTGCTGTTGCCTGTCTGGAACCTTCATTTTCAGCACTTCTCTCCTTCTTAAAACAACCGCAGCTTATGTCAGGCCTGTGCGTCAGCTTCCTCCTTACAACCCTTGAACCATCTAGTCATGAACTATCCTACTCTGTGCCTTTTGCTCTTTTTCTTGTACTAGAAATAAAGTCTTTTGGGGGAGCATTTTTTCCTTTCTTTCTTTATTCCTTCCTTCATTCTTTCCATTCTTTCTTCCTTTTTTTGAGATAGAAATTCAGAAATTGTGAATTCCTAATGCAAACTAAGCTGATGACTTAGTTTCAACATTGCAGAAACATACAAAATTAAGAAATGGGTAAATTCAACCTTGGTTCCTCTGATTTACTCTACCTAACCAGTACATGGCTCACTAAATTTCATGTTTACTCCTGCTTTCACATTAAATTTATTGTCATTATAGCTTAGCATTTATCCTTGTGATCCTCAATCTTAAGACAGTTTGGCCCTTGTAGGTAACTTTTGGTGGGCACATTATGTCAACTACAGAGCTGAATTTTCCAAATTCTGTAATTTGTAAATTTACATTCTGCAAATATTATGGTTGGAGAAAGGGTGTCTAAGGAAGTCTGGCGTGTTTAATTTTTCATTGCAATGTTATGAAAACGTTACTGTTGGTATAGTTGCAGATGTCTGTAGTCCAACTTTAATTAAGAGGAAGAGACAAGCACGTCAGAATTTTGAGGCCAATATGGGTTTCAGAGTGAGGTCACATATCAAGAAAAACAGAAAAAAATCTTACTACAGAGAAGAGTCACAATAATTTCACATATTTTGCCATTTTTCTGACTTTTTAAAATAAATCCAGAATCTTATATACACTGGACAAGTTTTCCTTCTACTGAGTTACATACTCTACTATGCCTTTCATTTCAGAAATTAATAAATTATACACTATGAAATATGCTAAGAAGGCCACAGTGAGTATCCTATTTACATAAAAGGATAGAAATGAGATTCTAAAGAAACATATTAGAATCCTACTGTCACATAATTCCACAAAGCTAAAATATCAGCAGGAAAAAATAACAACTCATAAACTATTATAATGCAAAGTCCCAGAAATCATATTTCCAAAAGTATATCTATTTATACAGAGCTAACGGGCATTAGCATATTTCTACTTATATAGAGTTCAGGAGCTTTGAATTAACCTAGAAATCCATCTTTATATTCCTTTGAAAAATACTTTTGAATTTTTATGAAAATCAAATACTGCAGTAGCTTCAGATGGCTATATGTGAGAAAAACCCACAATGTTGAGTTTGCACAATGCAATCTAGCTTAATAAGCACTTGAGATGTAAAAGAATGGCCTAAGCAAGACTCTCTCTACAATGATCTATTTTATGTGTATATACAGATTTTTGTGCCTAAAAATGGAGGCTCCTAGAAAAGTTAACTTCAAAGTGACAACCATTATATAAATCTTATTATTTAAAAATAGTTGAATAAAATAGTTAAATATCATAAATACAGCATACAAGTGACTTAAATGTTTATTATTGCGGTGATATAGATAGTTATGAGCTGCCATGTAGATGCTAAGAACTCTACGAGAGAAACTAGTGATTTTAGCTACTGAGAAATCTCTCCAGCCCAATGCTTAGTGACATTTTGTGCTTCTACCTTATTCATATTTTCTCTTTCTCCCTCTCTCTCTCATTATATAATGTGTTGAACAATTTACTTCTTTATGATATAAAGCTAGAGTATGGCTACATATAAAACAGGCATGCACAAATAAAGAAACTTGCCTAGCTTAGTTCTTAGTCAAGAGCTTCAAAACATGTTTTGGCCTTTCACAGTAATGGTTAACCGAAATTTTTCCCTCCATAAAATGGAACAGCTACTATTCACATCTTAAAGTAATCAGGAATGCATAAAATCAAAGATGAAAGCAAAACTTCATTTTCAATACATAGTGGCTACTATTCTTACAAATTGGGTTAGTATTATTGCTAATGTAGCACAAATTTGGAAAATTAGTTAAGCATATTGTTATTTGAAACCATGTAAGACTGAAGTGCACCAGGCTGTAGAAGAGAATGAGTATGGACTGAACTGGTGCAGACACAAAATGAAGTGATTCTTATCTCCCACAGCCATTGCTCAGTCCAGAGGAAGTCAGTCTTCTGCTCATGATTTCCCACAAGGATTTCAATTGTTTTTCTCTTCATAGGAGTTCAGGACTGGGAAATAATAAGTTCAGAAGACAAAATATATGAAGATTTGGGCCTTGGAGAATAGTAAAGAATGACAAGAAGTCAAGTTAATGATGATCTACTATTACAGCACCTAATGCCCAGCACTTATTCCGAACTTACAGATGAAGACAGCTACACAGAGGATAACTCAACTTGCTGTGTATTGCTGCTCAGGAATTGTGAAGGTAAGTTTCTTCACTTGTGTATTCCTGTTTCATAAATGCCAAATTCCTGTTTTGTATTTTACAGTTTGTGTTTTTCTTTAAAAACCTTTTAGTAAAAATGAGAGAGAGAGAGAGAGAGAGACAGAGAGAGAGAGAATATAAATGAGAATGAAGCAGAAATTCTTCATTCTGAGATGCATTTTCCATGCATTCCCTGTCAATCCCAGTTCAGTGCACTTCCAGTATTCCCTGATGCATTTTGCTGTGCTGCATGTGATTCAAACCCACAAGGAATTCCTTGTGTTCATAGCCATGTAATACCAGTGCATAAAGAGGTTGAACTTAAGAAATGAACTTGGCCCTAATATTAATAAAGAGAGAAAATTTGGATGTTTGGATTTATCATCATTTTGAAACAGAAAAATGTTTTGTGGGAATTTGGGTTTGTCATGTTTCATTGACCATTAAGTGACTGAAGCAGATTAATTAAATGACAATTTATCAATTATTTCTTCATTAATTTTCATTGAGTAGGATACCAAGATGTGACAAAGAGACTTATTTAGGTAAACACTCTAAAGAATTTGTGGCAGAACTTTTCTCTGCAAAATACACAGGAGAAAATATAGGAAAATTCTAAAAATAAGTAAACTGTGTCATATAATTAACAAATGAGCCATTTTACAGAAGAAAAAGTTCACACTTCAGATAGGAAAATCACCTGTCATCATAGCAAGCTCGCTAATGGGAAGATGGATTTCTCACATCTGTTCTTAGGACCCCAAAACTGATGGCATTTTAAATTAGACTTTTCTTCTTGCTTCCTGAAGTGTTGCTAGAATGAATCTCATTTCTTTTAAAAGAAGACATAAGAATTTCTTGTCACAGACATCTCACAATAGAAAAGCTCAAAAAACATCGTCTGTGTCAGCTACACTTATAAAATAACTTGATTTCATTTCATAAAGATGAATCTGAAGAAAAGTGTGGATTTGAAGTTTTATGTCACTGCTAGCAAGAAATGCTAAATTGATTTGGCACTCTGTGGAAGCATATGAGAAAGCTTGGCTCACCCATCACTTTCTTTTTATTTTAGAATCATCTGCAGAAGGAAGTGCATGATTTCCAGTCTACCTGCTACTGCTCATGTCTGTGTCTGTACAAGGACCAACCACAAATTTGTATTTATGTGCTTCACATTCACACCAATCTCAGCAATCTTTCCCTGTAACAGAAGCAAGAAGTTTTTTCTATCACATGCATCCATGGAAAATAAATCAATAGTGCTCAGTGGCAGATAAATAATCTGGAGCGCTGTGGGACAGGGTTACTGTGGGCATCAAATGCAATAAATGTCATGGTTTGGCCTCCTAACTTTTCCTTATTGGTTTTGTGAATACTCACCACAATACAATGAAATGTTTTATGTAGCCCAGTCTTTCATCATTTTGGATTAAAATAGGCAATAAAGTAGTTACATGCTTATTTTTATTGGCTGCATGTAAAGTATTTAACACAGTTTGTGCCATAAAAGAAGAGATAGTTAACAAGAATTATGAACATTTTTGTCCCTCAATAAATGCATTTTAGGTATAATTGCTTCCGGAAAAAATGGGGAGAAAGTGAGAAAAGAGTTGATATCTAAAATGGTATTGACTCTTCAACCTTCCTGTTATGCTGAGTGAATGCCTTAGTCAGAAAGAAGCTTTATCTTTTTCCAGAATTATGTACTTCACAGAAAAATGTACAAATCTCCAAGCAATTGCATAGTACCATATGACCATTTATCATGAGCCAATTGATAGGGCAGGTGAACAACTGACCCTTCAGTACTTTTCACTATGTATTCTTTTTATTAATTTTTTTCATACCAGAACCAATTCCGGGAGTCAAAAAGAAGTTGAATAATATGTAGCAGGAAATTCTACTGAAGATCAGGGTGTTAACTATATTAAACAGATTATTAAATATCATCAAAATGCACATTACAGGCAATAGTTGGAGGGAAACTCATGAGTGATGAGCTGTGTGTGCCGTGGTAACCAGGAGGACCACTACGGTGTGGGGAGGAATGGTTTGAAGAAGTACTCAGCAGCATAAAAATCTATCACAATGTGAAAGAGGGTAAATTTCCAAGAAGCATGCACACTTCCAAACTTTATCACTTAAAAATGGTGCAATTTTATTACTCATTTTTACTTCCAACAATTATATGTTCACTGCAGTAACAAATTAAATCAAATTCTTTGCTGAATCTTTTATTCACAGTTAATACAATAAGCACTGACAGTTTGCCAGTGCAGTTCAGTCTATGCATATCTCAGTGCTGATACTCCTGTACTTATATGGCAGAAGTTCCCTTTACAGAACCCCTCTAAATGCAGCAATTAGAGCTTTAAATTTAAATTAAATTTTGTGTTCACAGCAGGGATAAGCTATATAATATTAATTTGTTTGGGTTTATGTAGGTCATCCTTTTCTTAATTAAAGAGTATTTCAGATGAAATCTCTATAAAATCATCAAGCTTGTTAAAAATTGAATTTATAAAATTAAACATAGTTACTGTAGATAACTGATTTATCATTGATTATTTTAGACATTTGCAGTCTATATCCAGCCACATAAATTCTTAACTCTAATGACATAAAATTCTGTATTTACATAGATAGTTTTTTGCTATTATGAGGGTCTTTAATTTCTAAGAAAATATTTGAGTAATTTAACTGCCAAAGTAGGATCTAGGAGATGGCTCAACAGGCAAAAAATTCTTTGCCCTATAAACATGAAGTCCTAAGATGGAGTTTCAGATCCCATGGTGGAAGAAGAGAATCACCTCCTAAAATGTTATCCTCAGATCTCCACATGTATATGTTCACATGGTATATGCACACTTATTCACACACACACACACACACACACACACACACACACACACACACACACACACACACACACCACACACAGTTTTCAGGGTTTGGTGTTCAACCCAGTTCCTCAATTCATTTTTAACATCTTTTAATGAACTGTTTTTTTCTTTTGTGCAAGGAAAACATGTGAACAACTAGGAATACTTTGATTTTTTAATACTCAACAGAAACAGTAAGTGGTTTAAATTATGCAATTATATGCTGATATTGACCCCAAACCAATTTGAATGTGAGAGTTTATTCATATTGCCTAGTGTCTAAATATAATCTATATTTCAAAACAAAGAACAAATGTAAAGCCAACACATATTGATAAACATAATAAACCTTGTGACCATTTTCTGCAAGCAGAGTCTTTCTCATTAGTAACATTTCCTAACATTTGTATTACATAACAATATAAAATAATGTATTTGACAGAGAGAAATATGCATTTTCCTTGTTCATATATCTAAGAAATTACTATGGGAGTGGCAGCCTGCAAAAAGAATTTCATGAGCATGATAGCTTTCTGTCTATCAGTATTAATTTTTGTCTTTATTTTTATTTTTTTTTACCTTGGGAAAATTGTCTTTAGGGTCACAGACTTTGCATTCTAAGAATGTACTTTTAGCAATCTCCAACTAATTTTTAATTGAATCTTCTTTTTATTCATTTAAAGGTTCTCTCATCTACATTTAAGTTATACAAATAATATCAAGATGAGAAGGCTCTGTAGGGTTCTATAAATGAGTCTCAGATATATTATATGAAGACTAGAATGAGATACATTATTCACTGTAAAAATTAAATAATAATGAAGAACTGGAAGAAACATTTACAATCCAGATGTGAGAAATTACCCCTGAAATGACTTCAATATGGCTTATGTTAGCCACCATATGTGACCCTCATAACCATTACTCATAGCTCCACTGATGGGAATGGATGAGAAATGCAAACTGAAAATTTCCTGCAGTCCAAGTCTAAGTAATAAATCTGAACATTAAGGTTATGTATATATTTTGAGACTCAATTCTGAACACGTCTGTGCTATGTTCAGTTCAATATTTAATCAAGTCAATAGTCATTAGAGATGGAAGCAATTATCATTAATCCTTTTTTATATACTAGAATCCCAAGAAAATGGAAGTAAATAGACTAAGAACATTATAATAGAAAAAATGTGAACTTTCCTCAATACTCTACCAAAGCCCAAAACGCCACAGGATATACCTCCCAGAAAGTCTGCCAAGGCAAAGATTTAAAATTATATATCTATTGAGTCTCCTTAAGTAATGGGGATGATTGTCCAGGACAATCACCCAGTCTGATGACCGAAGTCCATTCTTAAGAGTTGTATTCATTACTCCATGCCCTCCCCCATCTAACCCATTTTCCTTTCTGACTTTCGCTACTATAGAGCACAGATATTTTTCCAAACAGCACACATTGAACAACAAAGGTAATATATCATTCACCTTCCTTCATAACTTTAAATAAAGGAAGTAAATAAAATGAGCTTTTGGGGTAGCAATTAACTATCAGTTTGGTGGTCAGAGGTGTCCCTAAGGACTCATATGTTGACACCACCATGTCAAGAACAAGTTTGTAAAAAATAAGGAAAGTAATACCTAAATTCTCTAAAGACAGGTGACTGACATACCCCAGGAGAAACCAAAATATCTGCTTATCTAGATCAAAGTGAAAAGTGAGAGATCATTAAAAACAAGTAAAGATGTAAACAAGAACTCGGCCTTATAGATTCTAAGTAAGTTCTTCTTCATTCTCAGGACAGGTTCTTTTTAGTCTCAAGACTGAACAGGATGCTGCAGGCTGGCACTCTGACACTCAGCTGCAGCCTGAGTCCTCTTCTCACTGCATAGCTTCAGGCAGGGTCTCACGAAGCTGCCCAGGACATCGCAGAACTCACTCTGTATTCCAGGAAATCTTTGAACATGCAATCCCCCTGCCTCAGCTTCCCTAATAGTTCTGATTAGAGACATGAATCACTGGGTCTGGCTCTAAGCATGCATTTGTTTTACTGTCACAAAAGGAGCATATAGAAATAGAGACCATCAATCCACTGAGAATGATGGATTGCCCTGGTATCTCTTAAAAATTTATTAATTTATTTATTTTATGTGTTTTTTACATCATATATCTTGATCCCATTCATTTCCTGTCCCTTGGCATTCACCCTCCACCCATGAACACCCCCAAATAAAACAAAATTTAAGAGCAAACACAAAAATAAAATGAACAAATAAATAAAATAAGGAGAAAACTTAAAAATCTCAACATGGAAGCTGCAGTTTGACACAGTCACTCTGTAAACACCTTTGTGCATACATCTTTACTTGCAAGTGTTCATTGCAAAGAGTGATTGGTTTGCCTCGAGGCCTCTGGTTTCTGCTACACTATGGATGCTGGTCCATTGCTGGGACTCCTCCAGATTATCCTGCTTTTAGTCTGTAGGTCGGGTCTCTTCACCTGCTCCAGCAGATTGTAAATGAGGTGGATGATGAGGCAGGCCAAATCATTACCTTGGTTCTGGACCTATGGTGCTGTAGGGTTGGTCCCCTAGATGTGAAATGGGGACAGCTCTACCATGTTTACAACTTTAGGATTTGCTCACCCACACCTGTACTAACAGAGATGGCCTTCCCTCTCGTATAGCCACAGGGCCAGTCTCCCACCTGCCCCAGATGTTGATGGGAAGGGGGATGAGCGTAGCTCTCTCCTGTCCAATCTGGCACTAGACAGATGGGTAATGGGAATAGCTCTCTAATGCTAACAATTTCATGGCTGGCTCATCCACACATGTGCTCACAGGGTTGGATCTATTGTGCTGCCCTGGCATGATGCATGGTCTGCTCTGCTGAGTGTTGCAGCTGGTAGGGGTGAGGTTGGTGAAGGGCCTCCCACACTTATGACCACAGGGCCAACTCTCCCACCAGCCTCAGGTGTTGATGAATCAGGGTAGAACTTTCTTCCTAGACCCATGCCTCCACAAGACAGATGAGAAGTGAAGACATCCTTCCCATGCTTGGAGATTCAGGGCTGGTTCTCACACACCTGCCATAACAGCATTGACTCTACTTTGCTGCCCTGGTAAAGTGCAGGGCTTGCTCACCCGAATGTTGCAGGTTGTGAGGAGCAGGGACAGCTCTGCCACTCTTGTTATCTCAGGGTCAACTCTCACACCTGCCTTAGATTTCGGTGGGTTGGGGTGGAGGAAGGGCATCTCGTTTTAGGCAAAGTTGCAATGTGGGCTGGGGCTAAGTTTTTCACAATCACATTCACATGGTTTGTTCATTTGTGCTTTCATCTTCAGGGTGATCTCTGCTGTGTTTCCAAACAAAATACAGAACAAACTTTCCTGTTTGTTGTTTCTGGTCAAGGGGTCAGCTCCCTCACCCTCTCAACCCACTCCTTTCCTCTTTTATCTCTTCAGGTATACACCTTTGTCCATAGGACCTGAACCCTTCTGTCTCTCTCTCTTAGCAAACCTCTGATCACACTAACCGTGTCTATCTTGCTGGTGCTGCAAGTTACCAAGTGGACCTCCTTTCTTCTTCGAGCCTGGAGTGAATAGCCCCAGACCTGTGTGTAGGTCTCCTTGTTCCACTCAGGTCACTGTGGTGCTGTGCTGGGCCATGCTTCTTCATCACAAAGATGGGCTCCTGGTGGGTACATTTGGCTGCATGGTGTGTTGTTGAGATTTCTCTGGAGTCCAGTGGGGTAGCTATGGATTTATCCCTTGCCCATTGTTAGCTGGATTTTGGTCACATGGAGTGGGGTTAGGGTTTCTCTGGAGTCGAGTGGAGGGCCAGGAATTAGAATTGCTTCAGGTCCAGGGTTCTCTCAACTTCCTCCCTGGTGTCTTAACAGTGGAGATAGAAAAATAAAAGATGTAACAATCTACCTATAGGATATATCTGGTTTGTCGGTGTACTTAGATATCAGAAACAGGGATAGATGGCAAACAAGGAATGTTGGAGATTTAACTTAATCAAAGATCAACATAACTCAATGAGACTTGGGAAAATTCTGAGGGATACTGTGTAACTGGAGGTTTCTCTCCTACCTGCCAGTTCCCAGATAACCATTCTGAGGCTTAATATTAATTACAAACTGTTTGACCGATGTCTCAGGCTTATTATTAACTCGCTCTTACAACTTGAATTAGCCCATTTCTATTATTCTATATTTTACCACGAGGCTCATGTATTGCTAACTCACATCTTGCTTTTCTGTTGACTGCTTGTGTCTCCCAGACTCTGCTTTCTTTTTCTTTTTATCTCTGCCTGGATTTCCCAACTAGCTCTACTCTGTCTTGCTATTGGCCAATGGTAATAAAACTAACCAATGGTAATAAAACATATGCACAGTGTACAGAAGGGCATCCCACATTAATATTGGATAGAGGATATTTTGTTACAATAAGTTGGAAGTGCATGTTATATTTAGCAAATGACATACATCTGTTGTCTCATCCAGTTGATTCAAGTTTTCTGCTGTTTAATTATGTTCAAGAATACTCCAGCTCATATAATGTTGCATTCCTGTGTACAAATGGTGCTGGCTTAGCTAGATATCAACATGTAGAAGAATGAAAATAGATCCATATCTATCGCCATGCACAAAACCAAGTCCAAATAGATCAAAGAGCTCAACATAAAATCAACCACACTGAAATTCATAGAAGATAAAGCAGGAAGTATACTTGAATGCATTAGCACAAGAGACCATTTCCTAAATATAACCCTAGTAGCACAGACACTGAGAGAAACAATTAATAAATGTAACCTCCTGAAACTGAGAAGCTTCTGTAAAGGACATGGTCAACAAGACAAAATGACAGCCTACAGAATGGGAGAAGATCTTTACCATCCCCACATTGGACAGAGGATTGATTTCCAAAATATGCAAAGAACTCAAGAAACTGGTCATCAAAAGAACAAATAATCCAATAAAAAATGGGGTACATACCTAAACATAGAACTCTCAACAGAAGAATCTAAAATGGCTGAAGGATACTAAAGGAAATGATCAATATCCTTAGTCATCACAGAAATGCAAATCAAAACAACTCTGAGATTTCCATCTCATACCTGTAAGAATGACCAAAATCAAAAACACTGATGACAGGTTATTCTGGAGAGGATGTGAGGTAAAGGAAACTCTCCTCCATTGCTGGTGGGAGTGTATACTGGTACAGCCGTGTTGGAAATCTGTGGTGATTTCTCAGAAAATTAGGAAACAACCTTCTGGAGATGCAGCAGTACCACTTTTGAGTATACCCAAAGAATGTCATATCATAAGGACATGTGCTCAACTATGTTCCTATTAGCACTATTTGTCATAATCAAAACCTGGTAACAACCTAAATGCCCCTAAACTGAAGAATGGATAAGGAAAATGTGGTACGTTTACACAGTGAAAAAAAATAATGACATCTTGAAATTTGTGGGCAAATTGATGGATCTAGAAAACATCATATTGAGTGAAGTAACCCAGACCCAGAAAGACAAATACAATATGTATTCACTCATAAGTGGCTTTTAGACATAACGCAAAAAAAAACCAACAGCCTAACAATTCATAATTCCAGACAACAAAGAGGACCATGAGAGAGACATATTAAGATCTAATCTACATGGAAAGTTGAAAAAGACAAGATCTTTTGAGTAAATTGGGAGCATAGGGATCATGGGAGACAGTAAAAGGGGAGGAGGGA
Source organism: Ondatra zibethicus (assembly GCA_004026605.1). Taxonomy (NCBI): domain Eukaryota; kingdom Metazoa; phylum Chordata; class Mammalia; order Rodentia; family Cricetidae; genus Ondatra; species Ondatra zibethicus. The sequence goes on along the minus strand of PVIU01006047.1, from coordinate 83,597 downwards.
TGAATGGAGAGGATCAGAGAAAAACAGGTAGCTCAATAAAAACAATAAAACAGAGAAAATGATAATTGGCAATGTTAGCAGATCAAAAGTATCTCAGTGACTACGGAGCTAAATATAAACTGAAGACCCCTACAGGTACACTGGAGTTACAAGATACAGGATTTCTTGAGAAAAATGGTAAGACATTTTTATAGTTATTTGTCTTTTTAGATTTTTGTGTACTCATTGAATGTAACTAAATATATCATTTTCTATACATAAAAACTATAATTGTTTGACTGGCTAGATACTTATACCAGGGCTCTGCTTTTGGGGAGAGGACAATGGGAGTTCTATCCCTTGACAGTTGTCACAGGACAGATTACAACCATATATGCCACCTATATTATATATGTCCACTTAACTAAAGTGTATACTCCCAGTTTTTCCACAATACTTGGGTTTTAACAGTTATAAATGTACATGAATTGTACATGTACAAGGAGAAAGGACTTGTGTGATATATGGTAATTTTCATGTGTGTGTGCATGTAGCCCCATGAAGGTCAGAGGATAATATCAGGCATCTTCCTCTATAGCTCTTCACCCTATTTTTTCTAGGTGATTCTTCTCATGGAGCCTAGAGTTCACTGGTTCAAATAGACTGGTTGGCTTGTGAGCAAGTGGGGTACTGCTGTGTCCATTAACCTCCCTCAAACTGTGATTACAGGTGCACACCATCATGCCTTGCTTAGATAGCAAGTACTTTACAGGTTGAGACATCTTTTAGCCCTGGACCCATTATTTTCTTAGATTGTCTTGTTATAATTTTTTGAGTTATCAAAAGGAAATATGAATGAGCATGGAATTACAAACCTATATCACCTTTCTCTTAATATATAAAGCAGTGATTCAAAGGTAAGAGGATACTAAATATTTTCATAAAATGCAAAATATTATGAAATATGCCCTACAAATACATTCTGCATTCACAGATATTAGAGAAACAGTATAAATATCAGAAGTTTGACTTGTTCTATTTTCATAAAAGATTAGTGTTTTCAGAAATCTAAATCATGCTGTTTTAAGAAAATCCATGCTACATGCATTCCCATGTAATGATAGAGCTTTGTTACCAAGATGATTGTGTAGTAGAAATATGACCTGAATTGCTGTTTGTGTGTCACAAATCATCCTCCTATTCTATTTTAAGAAATGTCAAGGAACAATGTTTATCCTCTAACCACAAGGGAGACTTTGTGGCACCATTAATTACTACTTTCAAGTATTTCGTTCTGTGAGAGATTTGTTTTTTATTCTTTTCAGAGTGAAGAAAATCTACAAATACTTGGTCCATTTTTCCCTTTAGTCCCCAAGTTGTAAGAATGTGTAATAAGAAAAATTAGTTTATTAGTACTCCTCTAAAATAAGAAAAACAAATATAAGGAAGATATAACTAAACTAAAAGGACTTAAGGAGCCTAGAATATTTTTATTGAGATAAATTAGAATCAATATATAAACAGAAGCAATGCAGAGGGGGTATTCTGACACAGCAGGAAAGAAGTAATGTACACTCTCAGAATTTACTCTGGATAACAATATCTACTGCCTAAGTTGTGGAAAACACAAGATAATTGTAAATATTTAGTAAAGTAGGCTGCAGTCTAAATGTTAAAGCTGTCCATAAACAACATGTTTTGAGAGTCAGAATTCACTTCAGATTGATCACTTAGATTTAACTTAATTCACTCTTTCTTGCAGGGCAATTCCTCCAGATTGCTAGTGTTTTGTGATTGTGGAATTCCTACAAGAAAGAAAGATTAATGTGTTCTGTCTTGGGTGAAATTTACTTCCGTGAACAAAGTGTGTGCGGAAGATTGAATGTAATTATATCCCATAATCTCATAGGGAGTGGCACTATTAGGAGGTATGACATTTTTGGAGTGGGTATGGCCTTGCTGAAGCAAGTGTGTCACTGTGGGGGTGGGCTTTGAGGTTTCCTTTGCTCAGGATACAGCCAAATGTCCAGCTGACTTTCTAATGCCTGCAAGAGGTTGGACTATCAGCTACTTCTCCAGTATCATTTCTGCCTGCATGCTGCCAGGCTCTCCACCATGGTGATAATAGACTGAAACTATAAGCAAGTCACTACAATTACACGTATGATTTAACCAGTTTGTTCAAGAAAATGTCATCTCATCAATAGTGTATGGGAAGAAACTGCAAAAATTAAGACACTTTGTTTGGCTGTAAATTATCTGAAGCCAATTTCATTAAACATCTAGGATTCTTATCCTCATCAATTACTGTAGTGTACAGTGGACTACAATGCTGACTGCACTCCATGGTTCTGATGGCTCCTCTAAGGATGGCGTTCTCCTCTCTCCTGGTCACTCACTCACTTATCCATCTGTAAAATGGTCTCACGGTGATACATCGATGTGGAGTTTCCTGCCTTGGTTTTTCTTTTCATGTTCTAGTTTCCCCAGATGCTTCTTGTTTGAAGACAATCCTGTTCTACCTGCTCTTATTGTATTTTATTTGAGGAACCCGTACAGTTTCTGGATCTCCTATACTACATACCACGAACTGCTCTCAATTTTTCCATTAGCAGCTTTAATTTCTGGATTTCTCCCAGGACCTCTGGAACGTCTTAAAAGAGATGGGACTTCAGTGATAACATTCATAATTCATAAGTTCATAATTTCCCTGTGAACAAGGAATCCATGATAAATGTTAGGCATAGAACAGATATGGAAGAAGCAAAGATGAATCTACATTCAGTACAAACCAGCAGCTTATACATACACATGAGATCTAAAACACTTAAATAGACTACAACAACTTAAATCTTAGGATGTGACAGAAGCACAGTGTGCATGTCTCAGCTGGAAAGTACCAAATAGCATCTCAGAGCTGTGCAGTTATTACTGAATGCGCTTGACACCACCCCAGTGGCTTCCCTGAAAAATATGCTGTGTTTTTCAGGAATCTGCATTCAGAATCCTTGTGATCATATGATCAGAACCTTCTGAAGGGACACTGTTTCTTTCAATGTGAGTGTTTAACATTCAATACTTTTTAGCAGCATGCACAACATTATATTCTTAAAATATTCATAATATTTGTTCTATAAAGAGGAATCATTATTTCAAGAAATTTGAAAAAATATAGAAAATTTTCTAACTAGCAATTAAATACAAAACAATATTATATAGTTTGTAGCAATAATCTTTTTTCACCATTGTACTTGAAAATTAAAAAAATAACTAGTATTTTATGTTATGCTTCACCATCTGAAACATTTATGGTGAAGGATAAATGAATAAAAATATAGTCTGATCATTAATAGTAATAGTATAAATTATACTTTAAAATAATTTTGTTTTAAATAAAATCTTATAATCATACTTAAAATTTACATCTGTTCAATTCATGATTAAATTTCTAGTAGTAGGGACTCCTCCTCTCCTCCCAGTTGCTCCCCACTTTCCCTGCCCTCCAGAGACACTCCCTTTCAGTCTCTCATTAGAAAAGAAAAGGCTTCTAAGAAAGAGATAACAATGAAACATGACAAAGAAAAATATAATAAGATGAAGCAAAAATATATCAAAGTTGGGCACTGCACCCCAACGTGAGGAAGAGTCCAACCAGCAGGCACAAGAGCCAGAGAGCCGCTTGTTCTCAAAGTCATGAGTCCCTTTGAAATCCTAAGCTACTAGCTAAAATATATACACAGAAGACATGGTGCAGACTCCTGTAAGCCCTGATTTAGACTCTGTCAGCTCTTAAGTGTCTTGTTTAGTTGATTCAAAGCCCATTGATCTCCCGGTGTCCTCCATCCAATCTGCCTCTTACAATCTTTTTTTCCTCCTCTACCAAGAGATTCTTTGAGCTCTAAGAGGAAGCATTTGATACTGACTTCCCACTTAGACTCTCTTTAGGTAATATCTGGCTGTGAGTATCTGTATCTGTTCCCATTGATGTCTCTGCTGATGACTGGTTAAGGCACTTATCTATGAGTATAGCGGAATGCTATTAGGAGTCATTTTATTGATACTTGTTATCCCATTCCACTGCATTCCAGGTTATTCCCTTTTTGTCTTCTATCAACATCTCAGGTTCAGCTCTATAATCCACTTGGACTGAACTTTACACAGAATGATAAGTATGGAACTATATTGCATTCTTCTATATGCAGGCATCCGATTTGACCAGCATCATTTGTTGTTCCAATGTGTATTCCTGGTTTCTTTATAAAAAAAATCAAGTGTTCATAGGTGTTTAGATTTATCTCTGGGTCTACAATTCCATTCCACTAAACAAAGTGTCTGTTTTCTATGCCAATACCATGTGGTTTTTATTGCCATAGTTCTGTAGTACACCTTAAAATCTGGAATTTTTTTATTGTTCAATATTGTTTTATCTATTCTGTTTGTTTTTTTTTTTTTTTTGTTTTCCACAGGAGGTTGAGAACTACCATTTTAAATGTCTGTAAAGAATTGTTTTGGAATATTAATGGGGACTGAGTTAAACTTGTAGATTGCTTTTTGTACTATGGCCATTTTTACTAAGTTAATTCTGTGGATCCATGACCGTGGAGATCTTTCAATCTTCTGACATTTTCTTCAATTTCTTTTTTAAAAGGCATGAAGCTTTTAATGCTATCAGCCTTTCACTTTGCTGTTTAGAGTTGTGTCAAGATACTTTATTAATTGAGGCAATTGTGAAGGGTGGTGTTTCACTTCTTTCTTAGTCTATTTCTCTTTTCAATATAGGAGAGCTATCTTTTTGAGGTTAATTTTGTATGCAGCCACTTTGCTGGAAGTATTTCAGCTGTGTGAGTTCTCTGGTGGATATTATAAGGATACTATATATCATGTTATCTTCAAATAATGGCAATTTGACCTCTTTCCAGTATATCCCCCTGGTCCCCCCCCCAGTTGTCCTATTGCCCTTGCTAGATCTTCAAGTACTATATTGAATAACTATGGAGAGAGTGGACACATTGTCTTGTTCCTGAATTCAGGAGAAATGTTTTGAATTTCTGTCCATTTGATTTGATGTTACTTATAGGCTTTCTGTACATTGCCATCACAGTGTTACAGTGTGCCCCTTTCACCCTAATCTCTCTAGGATTTTTACCATGAAGGTATATTGGATTGTGTCACAGGAATTTTCTGCATCTAATGAGATGATCACCATAATTTGTTTTCTTTCATTTATTTTTATAAAGTAGATTACATTACTGATTTTTGAATACCGAATTATCCATGCATCTCTTGAATAAAGCCTAATTGATCATTTTGAATGACCTTTGTGAAGTGTTCTTGGCTTAAGTTTGCCTGCATTTTATTGAGCATTTTTGCATCTATGACCATAAGGTAAGTTGCTCTACCAATCTCTTCTTTGCTGGGTCTTCATCCAGTTGTGGTGTCAGGGAACGGTGACCTCATACAATGATTTGGCAATATTCCTTCTGTTTCTATGTTGTAGAATAATTTGAGGAGAATTGGCATTAGCTCTTTCTGGGATAATAAAACCTGGCTTTGGGATTTTTTTGGGGGGGTAGGGTATGTTTAATGGCTGTTTCTATTTTGCTGATGGTTATAATTGCCTTTAAGTCATTTAAATTGCTTTTGTAATCTTGATTTAACTTTACCATGTGGTTTCTATCGAAATATTTTAAATATTTCAACTTGATGGAATACAGGATTTTAAAGAATGTCCTTATTATTCTCTTGGTTTCTTTGGTGTCTGTTGTTATGTCCCTCTTTTTATTTCTAATTGTGTTAAGCTGGGTATTTTTTCCCTGCCTTTTAGTTAGCTTAGATAAGGGTTTATGCATATTTTTATTTTCTTATAAATCTAACACTTTATTTCATTGATTCTTCATATTGTTCTCTTTGTTTCTGTTTTATAAGTTTGAGCTATCAGTTTGATTATTTCTTGCTGTCTACATCACTTGCGTCTGATGACTTGTTTCTCTTCTAGTGTCTTTTAGGTGTGCTGCTATGTCGATAGTATAAAATCTCTCTATTTTACTTTAATGTAGGCACTTAGTACAATCAATTTTCTCTTAGAACCACTTTCATTCCTCCCCATAAGTTTGGGTATACTGTATATTATTTTCATTGAATTCTAGGATGTCTTTAATTTTTTTTACACAGTATTTATTCCGTTGAGAGTTGTTCGGTTTCCAAGAGATTGTAGGCTTTCTGTTGATTTCTGTTGTTGTAGATACTTATCTTTAATCTGTAGTTGTGTGGTAGGAGGCAGGAAGTGTTTTTTATCAATTTTATTTGTGGAGACTCACTTTGTGAGAGAGTATTTGGTCAATTTTGGAGAAAGTTTCATTAAGTATAGAGAAGAAAGTAATTCTTCTGTGTTTGAGTGAAATGTTCTGCAAATATGTCAGGCTTTTTTCAATGTCTGTTAGCACTGGGGAAACAGGGAGAGAAGAGGTCTGCTAGAAGCCTGCCTGGTGTGCTGGCAGGCGTGGCCTATGGATGAGGAGAGCCTGCCTCCTGGAGTTTGGGGCTGGGGTAAAGGGACCATATGTGGTAAGAAAGGGTGGGCTGGGATGCTCGGTGGGATCCACAGTGAATGTGTACATGGGGGATAGAAAGCAGCAGCTGGTGTTCTGTTGCAACCATAGAGATGAGACGACTGGATTTGGTATTGGATTTGGAGGGAAGGAAGGATGGTGAGGTTCTTCAGTTAGCTCACCTGTTACCCCTTTCTGCTTAGCTGGTGTCTTCACAGTGAATATGTAAAACATTATATGAAAATATGCTAAGTTCAATTAAAGCTTACATATTAATATGTATGCAAGGAATGTATTTTAATTGCTATAGATGGTTTTATTGTCTTTTGTCAGTGACTTGTTGTTATGCTAGAACATTTCCTGCAGCACTAAATATTTGTAGTTGCTCTACTATTTAATAATTATTTTTTTTACCCTCTGACTGGAGGACTCTCTGTCTATTCAGTTTCTAGAATCTCAGGTGAGAAGAAATCTCTGTATTCACTCGTCCAAAATATCTTAATGGTTGACGTCATACTGTGTACCATCTCACTACCTTTATGCATAAGGCATAACTCTGTTAGAATGCAAGCACGGGGGAGAATAAAAGTCTTTTGTCTCTAAATACTCTGTAAGTAGAATCAGCTGTTTTTAGGGAGTTCAAACAATTATTATCACCATATTAGAACTAAATGTCTCACATTCTCTATAAATAAGCCTGCATTTGACTGTGCACACTTTATATTTCATGTTAATAGTCTTTTTGTTTATCTGTAACAGAGTGTTTAAAAGCTCAGACGCTTACATGACAAGCATATCCTGACAACTGCAGAGGATGGAAAATCCAAGTTCACCTTGATGTCAGCTCAACTCTCTCAAGACAGCCACGATCTTGAAGCTTCACACAATAAATTGGGAAGTGTGAGTAGAAGAGATGGAACACTTCCTGTGAATACTAACTATTTTCATGGCGGCTCCATCCCCATTACCTGGTTATCCCAAAGGCCTCAACTCTTCGTGCAGCCACTCTGGGAATCTTGATACAATATTCAGTCTGCAATAGAATCAGAGAAACACAGCTTGGGCTCTCCAAGCTGGTCTCACAGCTCCAAAGACGCAGGAGCAATCAGGTTATTGTAAGACTGATCTCACCTAATAAGGACCTAAGATCTTAGTAAACTCTAGTTCATATGGCCTCTATTTTCTTAAGTGACTCCCCAAACTTATACATGAATCAGAAATATAGATTTTATTTTGCTTCAACTATTTTTGTTTTCCACTCTACACATTTACCTTTTGTGTATAATCTCTACAATGTTATAGATAATTTGGGATATGCAGCCATGTGAGAACATGTAGAAGACACAGGTCAACCTCAGCTGTGTTCCTCTATGGCTTCCCCCCTTGTTGATTGAGACATAGCCTCTCAGTGACCCTGGAATATTCCACTTCAGCTGGAATGGCTTGGAGTGAGCCCTGTGATATTCTTGTTTCCTCTCCACAGATTTAGAATTACAGACACACACGGCCACCCCAAATTTTGTGGGTGCTTGTGACATGAACTCAGATCCTCAGGCCCCTGACACAAACATTTGTTCCCTGAGCCACTGCTGCATCCCTGCCATGTCTTGCTCCTTTCTTTTTTTTTTCTATTGAATTTTATTGAGCTCTACATTTTTCTCTGACCCCTCCCTGTCTCTCCCTCCCCCACCTCAACCCTCTCTCCAAGGTCCCCATTCTCCCAATTTACTCAGGAGATCTTATCTTTTTCTACTTCCCATGTAGATAAGATCTATGTAAGTCTCTCTTAGTGTCCTCATTGTTGTGTAAGTTCTCTGGGATTGTGGTTTATAGGCTGGATTTCTTTGCTTTATGTTTAAAAACAACCTGTGAGTGAGTACATGTGATAATTGACTTAAGGAAATGTTCAACATCCTTAGTCATCAGAGAAATGCAAATCAAAACAACTCTGAGATTCCATCTTACACCTGTAAGAATGGCCAAGATCAAAAACACTGATGACAACTTATGCTGGAGAGGTTGTGGGGAAAAGGGAACACTTCTGCATTGCTGGTTGGGAATGCAAGCTGGTACAACCTCTTTGAATGTGAGTGTGGTGATTTCTCAGAAAATTAGGAAACAACCTTCCTCAAGACCCAGTAATAACACTTTTGGGTATATATCCAAAGGATACTCAATCATATCACAAGAACATGTGCTCAACTATGTTCATAGCAGCTTTGTCATAGCCAAAACCTGGAAACAACCTAAACGCCCCTCGACTGAATAATGGATAGGGAAAATGTACATTTATACAATGGAGTACTACACAGCAGAAAAAAATAACGACATCTTGAATTTTGCAGGAAAATGGATGGAGCTAGAAATTACCATTTTGAGCCAGGTAAATCAGACCCAGAAGGACAATTATCACTTGTTCCTTTCTTACTGAACAGAAATTTCATCTTCACATGCATACTCTTCATCAAAGTATCTAGTTTTCATGAACAAGATCTCTTATCAATTACAGGAAATCTTTAAATCTTTCATAACTGGAAATCTTTCCCAATAAATGTCATCTCTATAAAAGTGTTTATGAAGTAATGACATTTCTGGGACCCATATACAAGACTCATGTCTCTGTTTGTGGTGCATATTTCAGTTCTTTTAATTCCTGTGCATCACTGAATACAAGCAAATTATATGAGCATTTAATCAGTTTTTATGATTAACTATGTGATTCTTGTTTGAATGTCTTGCTGGTTTATCTGAGATAACAAAGTGTAACCTTAGATGAAATTTAAAAATTTTGGAGGTCACAGGTGCCATCAGATAATCTGTAACATTATTAAATGTCTCATTAAAGCCTCTTCACAATTGAGGCCTCTTAAAACTATTAAGAAAACAGAGTGAATTCCAAGATTCCATTCTTGGTTCATTCCTAATTCTGATTTTTCTTTACTAACTTTCATAAAAGTATCCAGATTAGGCACTACACTATGACTGCGAGTTAAAGTGTACCAAAGTGAGTAGATATGAAAGAATGGAAAACATTATCGGTCCCTTTGAAAAAAGGTTAAATCTTTTAATTATGCTTAATTTATTTTGATATTAAAATATGTTAATATTCTATCACCATTTCAATACGGCCCGGTCAAACAGTATATTGGTTGTGGAGAGTTGACTCAGTTGTTAAGAGCACTGGCTCCTCTTGCAGACCAGTTTAATACTCAGACAACACATGGTGGCTAACAGACAGCCATCTGTAACTCCAGTTCCAGAGGATATGATACCCTCTTCTATTTCTTGTGAGCGCTGGACACACATGGTGCAAATACATGCATTAAAAACACATACAATAAAATAAATTTTTTTGTAATTTTCTTAAAATATATAGGTACATACAAAGGGGCTCTGAGCTGGCCCTTGTAGTTGGGTATAAGCAGATTATACCACTGACCAACTTTCCAATGGTTAAAATGAATGACAAAGGGTTCTGTAAAAAGTGCCAGTAACAGACAGGCCTAAGCAGCCACCTAAACAAAAGTCAAGAGCTAGTTAATGAAGAGAGACTTTCCTTTTGTTTTGTTCTGTCCAAGAAAGTAAAGAATTCATAGCTGGGATTTCTGGTTCAAGATACATAATAAAGTTGATGCTCTGTCATTTCTATGCTTCAAGTAGAAATGAGAAAAAAATAAAAACAAATGACTTTTCCTGAACCATCAGAGCATGAGGTCACATCACAGACCACCACACTCAGGACTGGAAATTCAGAGAACTAGAGCTAAATGCTGCTTTTTTAAGAGAAGTCCCTGGGGAACAATGCAGTGGCATAAACAGAAATTACTGGATGATGCACTAATCCCAGCTGAGACTGATTAAGATTCTGTGACCACAGTTATATTACGAACTCCTAGTTACAGGTTTTTCCAGCTATCCTGTGCAATTCTCAAATGAAGATATATGGAAAGTCTTTTGAAGATGTAATGAGGAAAGAAAGAGAGACATCAGTCCTTGTTCCCCATGCTCAGAATGTCACCATGGTGACATGGTGAAGACAGCCCCTCCACATCAAAAGGATTCCACCATAAACGTCAGTAAAAGTTGGTTACAAAGGGAAAGGAGCTTCAAGACTCAATCTAGTAGATAGGATTATCTAGAAGCAAACTTGAAAAAGCCAAACAGGAGCATGAGAGATAAAAATGCAAAGGCCAAGAAGTAAACCTAAAGCTTAAGAGTCCAAACCTACAGCAACTGCTAGACATAGCATGACTGCTAGCTTTTTACGTCAATCTGTGAGCTGCAGTGGCTGAACCTCAGGGCGATCTATTGCTCTCAACACAAAATATTATTGAGACAAACCAACATACAGAGGATAGGAAGGAGGGAGAGGAAGAGATATAAGAACAAGCACTTAAGGAGTAGAGGGTAAGAAAGAAGGAAAGGCGCAAGAGGAGGTAAAGGAGGAAGAGACAAAAGGGAGACACAGAAGAACAATGAGAAGGTGGAGAGAGGAGAAGAGGAGGGAGAAAGAAGAAAAGAAGGAGAAAGAAAGAAGAGAAGAAGTAAAGAAAGAAATAAAATTGGGGAAAAACGATGAGTCAGGTGTGTTTTTCAGAGATAACTCTCCAGTCAATTGCTTTTTATTCAAGGGTTTAAATGATAAGAATTACTATTTACAGAAGAAAAATGAGATAAAAATTGATTGCACAACTTGCATAGACTTGCAATCTCCAAACTGAAGTAAAGACTAGAGCCTGGGCAGCCTGGCACTCTAACTTCTGTTGCAAGTGAGGTACCATGTTATACCTGCCAATTCTTGTGCCCACTGTGAATTTTATTTGATATCATGGCAACACTTCAGAGTATAAAACACTTGAATGCACAGATTTTTTTGCGATATTCTGTGTGGATAATTCCTGTCCTGTTAGAGGGGAAATGCATGCAAAATGATCACCAGGGAATAGGGAATGTTTCACAAAGAACAGGTTCAGCTAGTAGGCTCCATAATTCAGAGACTTCTTTATCTGAATTTACTTGAATATAAAATAAAATGAATAATATGTACATTTTAAAGAAATGTATTGGAATACTTAACAGATTTATTCATAGTTTTAGCTCAATGAAAATGCATAGGAACATTAATAGAAAAATTCACAATTCTGGACCATCGGCAGATTCATCTGGACCCCGGTAAGTGGGTCCCAGCCAGTCCCTGAGGCATTCTGGCCACTTAGGCGCCCCCCCCTCTACTGGCTATTCTGCTTATCCCAATCCAGCTCACCCCAGGGCACTCCTATCTGTCTGCGGGGTCCTAGCTGCCCCCAAACTCAGTCTACTTCTGGGCTGAGGCTTTGGGTGAAGGGTGAGCCCTGTGCTAGAGGGGCCCCCTTGTCCCACGGATGGGAGAGGAGCAGAGCAGGCAACTTTCACTAAGCCCTCCCTTTGGACTGGGAGTTCCTGGGTGAGCAAGGAGTCCTACCCAGCTTCGGCAGATTCATCTGGACCCTAATACATCAGGATGCCCCAGGGGCCCTGATCCAGTGCCGGCAGATCCATTCAGACACCACAAGGGGCCCTGATCCAGTGCCAGCAGATATATCGGACGCTGCCCCAAGGGGCCCTGATCCAGTGCTGGCAGATACATCCAGACCAAATGTGAGGTCCTGGGCCATCAAGGGGCCTTGACCCAGTGCAGGCAGATACACCTGGTCTGATGGACCAGGCCACTGAGACTATCCCTAACACATTTGAAGGAAGAGATGGACAGGCGCCAATCCAAGAATTCATCCAACAACCTGAAAAGCAACATGATAACACCAGAATCCAGAGAGTATGGAACAGGAAAACCTGAGCAACCTACCCCAGAAGAAGTAGAAGAAATTGACTTTAAATGTAACATTATGAAAGTTATAAAGACCTTTAAAGAAGAGATGAAAACTCCTTTAAAGAAAGGGATGAGAAAACTAACAAAAAATTAGAAATGAATAAATTCCTCAAAGATACCCTAGAAAACCAAGAAAAAGCAAGCAAACAGGTAACTGAAACAGTTCAAAGCTTGAAAACTGAAATGGAGGCAATGAAGAAAACACAGACTGAGAGATGGCAGAATATGGAAAATCTGGATAAATGAACAGGACACACACAGAGAAGTATAACCAAAAGATTACAAGAGATAGAAGAAAGAATCTCAGATGCTGAAGATACGATAGAGAAAATAAACTCAGTGATAGAAGAAAACAACCAATCCAACAAATTCGCAACACAAAACATCCAGGAAATCTGGACCACCATGAAAAGTCCAAACCTAACAGTAATTGGGATAGAAGAAGGAGAAGAATTCCACTCTAAAGGCCCAGAAAATACATTCAACAAAATTATTGAAGAAAACTTTCCGAACCTGAAGAATGATATTCTTATGAAGGTTCAAGAAGCATACAGAACACCAAATACGCTGGATCAAAAAAGAAACATCCCCTCACCATATAATAATCAAAACACAAAATATACAGAATTAAGAAAGAATATTAAGAGCCTCAAAGGAAAAAATGTCAAATAACATATAAGGGTAAGCCTATCAGAATTACACCTGACTTCTGTATGGAAACCTTGAAAGCCAGAAGGTCTTGGATAGATGTGCTACAGAAACTAAGACACTATGGATGCAAGTCCAGACTACTGTACCCAGCAAAGCTTTCTTTCACCATCGATGGGGAAAACAAGATATTCCAGGATAAAAACAAATTTAAGCAATAAGAAAGAAATTGAAGAGGATACCAGAAAATGGAAGGATTTCCCATGCTCCTGGATTGGTAGGATCAATAGAGTAAAAATGGCAATTCTACCAAAGGCAATCTATAGATTCAATGCAATCCCCATCAAAATCCCAACAAAATTCTTCACAGTTCTTGAGAGAACAATAACTAAGTTTATATGGAAAAACAAAAAGCCCAGGATAGCCAAAACAATCTTATACAATAAAGGAACTTCCGGAGGCATTACCATCCCTGACTTCAAACTCTATTACAGAGCTACAGTAATGAAAACAGCTTGGTATTGGCATAAAAACAGAGATGTTGAGAAAGGAATCAAATCAAAGACCCGGATATTAATCCACAAAACTATCAACAGCTCATATTTGACAAAGAGGCTAAAATTATACAATGGAAGAATGAAAGCATTTTTAACAAATGGTGCTGGCATAACTGGATGTCAACCTGTAGGAGAATGAAATTAGACCCTTATCTATCACCATGCACAAAACTCAAGTCCAAATGGATTAAAGACCTCCACATAAATCCGACTACACTGAACCTGATAGAAGAGAAAGTGGGAAGCAGCCTGCAGCACGTGAGCACCGGGGACCACTTCTTTTGCAAAACCCCAAGGGCACAGACATAAGAGCAACAATGAACAAATGGGACCTCCTGAAACTGAGAAGCTTCTGTAAAGCAAAAGACACAGTCATTAAGACAAAAAGGCATCCTACTGAGTGGGAGAAGATCCTCACTGACCCCACATCAGACAGAGGTCTGATCTCCAAAATATACAAAGAACTCAAGAAACTAGACATTAAAGTACTAAATACCCCAATTAAAAAATGGGGTAAGGATCTGAATAGAGAATTCTCAACAGGAGAAGTTCAAATGGCCAAAACATACTTAAGGTCATGTTCAACTTCCTTAGCAATCAGGGAAATGCAAATCAAAACAACTTTGAGATACCATCTTAACACCTGTCAGAATGGCTAAAATCAAAAACACGAACGATTGCGTATGATGGAGAGGATGTGGAGTAAGGCGAACTCTCATCCATTGCTGGTGGGAATGCAAAATTGTGCAACCACTTTCGAAATCAGTGTGGTGGTTACTCAGGAAATTGGGAATCAACCTACCACAGGATCCAGCAATATCACTCTTGGGAATATACCCAAGGGAAGTCCAATCATACTACAAAAACATTTGTGCAACTATGTTACTTGAGTGGACAGGAAGTGTAATCGAGAAAGTTCCAAAATGTGCAACAAGTAGCAAAGACAACTGACTACCTGGGCAATCACCCAAAGTTTCATTTGCAATGTTGAGGCAATCAACTTTGGCTAAGGCCTAAAGTAACTGACATACCATTTTTTAAAGGCAAGAAACTTTTTAAAATTATTTTACCCTGCCTTGGCAGGATATGACAGTTTTGTTTTATCCATTTATGGATACTCTGTATCTCTGTTAGTGGTTGTGTTATGGGCATTTTTTTTTTATCCAAAGGCCAGTTCTGCCAAGAAGAAAGGTTTCAGGTGGAGTGTCTTTGGTGTTCAACATTCTCTTGGGAATAAATTGGTGTTGCCAGGAGCTATTGTGTCTCACTACCACGGAACTCTAAGTTAGATTAAAGGCCATTTTCTACAGCTTCTTGAAGAGGTTGAAGATTATCTATCTATACTGAATATAATCTCTATGTATCTAAAAAACCTGATTAGTCTAATTATAAATATAACAAACATAGATGAGTATTGATTTATAGTTCTCAATACCTATCTAATGTAAAGAATAAGACAATAAACAACTGTGCAATAAATGAGGACAATGACCTTTAAATATAAACAATGTATAAGTATCTTAATTGGAGGTAGTAATGTACATTTTGGTATGGTAAATATATATATATGTATGTATATATATATATATATATATATATATACACACACACAATGTTTTAAACAGAGGTAGAAGCATACATGCATACAATATTTAATATGATTTAACTTTGTATCAATATACAAAAATCTATATCAATATAATTGTCTAAAAAAATAACTCACAAATACAATCTATTATCCCATCATCCAAATATCTCTCTTTTATTTTTTAAGATCCCTGAGCCTATAAAAATTTTCCCCATCCCTTAACCATACCAATTATAATCGACCCCTAAATGATGTCCCTAGGCCTGAGGGTAAACTTTGCTGGGAGAGGGAATGTTGTTCTCTAAAGTTACTTTTAGTTGTTATGGGGGCAATGTTTTTCCTAGGGGATCCTGTTAAAATAAATGATAGTTAAATTACCAGATTAAATTTGGCCTGGTAAAATTGCAAATAGTTTCAAGGAATTCTGGTTCAGAGGGCAGGTGGCAGGTATATTGTAAACAAACACACTGAGTAGGGAAATAGATTTAAAAATTCCAGCTGTACTCTACGAGGCATCTGAGAATGTGTAGAATTGAGAAAGCAATAGAATGTGCTTTAGTTGACATGAAGGTCAATGACATTCCAGGGTCAGGGAATAGCTTCAGCAAGGATGAAGAGGCTAAGATGACAGAGGAGAGTTGTGTGTCTTTGAGGCTAAAAGTCTCATCATGGAAGGAATGACTGGAGGCATCAGGAAGGTGGAGGAAGTACCAAAGCTGAAGTTTTAGAAGTGCTTTGGTTATTTTTGAAATCCCAGATGAGAGAACATAGGGACCACACTTTGCTTCCTTAAAGGGTGTTTCATTGTATCATACATTTGTTATTGAATGTAACTTCCCAAACACAGAACATCATGAGGAGAAACTGAACAAGAATCTCCATACTGCTCCAAATCTGAATTTCTTCAGTGAAAACCTCTAAGTAGTCATTCATGACAGAGATATAATTAAAAGATCCTTCAGAATATGGCAAGATACTATCAATTTCTGTGAGATAATGCTCTCTCAGTTTAAACAATAAATAAACAAAGCACTCAGTCTATGACAATTAAATGTCAGCAACAGATGCCTAGTAAATATTGGTGGAGCAATAAGCAGCATAAATTTATCCAGAGCACACACATCTTAAACAATGAACAGTGCTTTTCTAATGCTCCAAACACTATCTCATAATGACCCTGATTGGATTTAGGAGCAGTTGATAAAATATACAAATTAAAATTTTCACTAATAATTATATAATTCTTGATTTTCTCTCTTTTCTTCCTTTCCCCTTCAATACTTTATGTTATACCAATTTCATTTCTTAATGAACAGCTTCAATAAATGCATAAATCATTCCCCTTTGTAGTCTTGTCTCTCTCCTGAAAACAATAACCCAGAATATTGTTCCTAGGTATGAGGCAGAAGCCAGGAATCAAAGAACATGGAAGGTACAGAGTCTGGGCCCCATCATGCCAGGGATGATCAAATGACATAACACTGCGCAGGTAATGCTTTTCCTTATAGTTTACAGAACCTTGTAGCCTTTCCACTGTGAGGAAGAAGTACATGTGGATATTTGTAAGGTATTTTACATCCAAACTAGAACAACCAAACGCTCAAAAACCTTTGGATGGCTTCCACACTGTAAAGAATGAGGCTTGTCTCTCTGCTGAAAGACTTTTCTACTACCATGCAGTCTTCTTCTTTGATGTGTGGTACATGATTTGGCTCAATACTTCCATTTCAGAGGGATAGAACCTGCAACTCTCCAAATAGAATAACATTGTTCCTATTTCAAAGACACAGCATTCAACCTTCTGTTCCATGGTCGTTTTCTTGGTGAACAATTTCAACATCTGTCTAACATAAGCAGGCCACACATTTTCAATGTTTTTACTATGACTTCCCATTAAATCCATTTAAAGCTTTCAAATCTAATTTGTCTCAGCTATATATGTATATATTTTCTGTCTTGCAGAGTAATAAAACTGCAGGAAGGCAAGGCAACTGACTCTTTTTGCATGCACATGCACCTGTGCCAACTGAGCAAGTAAATAAAGATGGTGTCACAGACAAATATTCTGCAAAGCCACAGAAAGTTTATGACTGACATGAAAATGGCTTCATCAGCTCACAGTAGTAAATGCTCAGAAAACAATTGTGAAAAGTATTACAGGAATTCTCTTCAGCTGGCTTGATGTTCTCCTGCACATTATAAACGTGCTATTTGTTATTTCTTGCTGATGCTATGTATCTTTGCTACTGAAGTCCATTTCAGAGAGTCCTTGGAGATACCCACAGCATGAAATGTTTTCCTTGTGTTCTCAGTGGAAGGAACTGGCAGGTTAAAGAGGGCTGAGAATAACTTCTTCTGGATGGCTTTCTTTTTAATATTACCACTGAAACATTTTCCACTAACAAGTTCCTTCATTTGTCTTTCAGGAAGTGTAGAAATCAGAGGTTTTTAATAACATGAATTTGGTGTTGATTTCTGACATCTTCTATAGGTTTGCTTCAGGTTTTACAATTAGATATTAAATAATAAAATTTCAGACGTTATAATGAGGACAGTAATTTATGAGGAAATTGAAAGTTCTTTGTTAACACGTTTTGTCTTTATCTGTTATAAATAATGTTAATAACTTCCTTTGCTTTCTAGGGAACATCTGTTTGGAAACCCAGTGGTGTCAGAGCTGCCCCACTCTAAACTTACCCTTAGAGTCGCTCTGAACTCATGACAGTCTTTAAGTCTTTTCAGTGGTGTTTGCATTACTGAAATTAAAATAGATGAATTTTTGGCATGTGGCACTTGGTCTTTGACCTATAGTAACTGAGTATCTGTCCCATCTAGAATAAGGAGTATGCTCACATTTATTTTCTGCTCCAATCCGTAGTTACCACACTTACATTGACACTGCAATGCTAATTGTTTTGATTCGTGGAAGAAAACAATATGCAACAAAGCTAATGAATATATGATTAAGTTTCCAGATTAATATGGGGAGGGGGCCTGTAAACTGTTCACAATATATGTATCAACAGGATCACACACTAGGAAATTGTACTGCGCTTGGTCTCTGTGGTCAGTGGAAAATTACAGCACTGTGGAGATATCTATAGAGTAGCCACGGCTCTATAAAAGGAACAGTCTGACTATCAAGTGAGATGGCCCCAAGGGGCTCTCAACTAAGACAGTATATTAACATAATACATGGCAATGTATTTAGAAAATTTTAAAACCATTGTTTTATTATTTGTATTTTGATTCTTTTAAATTTGAAATAAGTTATGAAGTGTGATACAACACACATACAGACACACCCACCCACCCACAGACACACACACAAGCATACAGACACACCTACCCACCCACAGACACACACAAGCATACAGACACACCCACCCACCCACAGACACACACACAAGCATAAAGACACACCCACCACCCACAGACACACACAAGCATACAGACACACCCACCCACAGACACACACACAAGCATACAGACACACCCACCCACAGACACACACACAACCCACAGACACACACACAAGCATACAGACACACCCACCACCCACAGACACACACACAAGCATACAGACACACCCACCCACAGACACACACAAGCATACAGACACACCCACCCACCAACGACACACACACAAGCATACAGAAACATGTCGTTTTACAGAATGTAATGTGCTAGGGTGCCCATCTAGCCATGGATTATAACAAGTAGTTCTCTCTTGGGAATAATTTTGATGGTAGTGACAGTTGAAGATATATGGGGTCAGTGTGACATGTGTCTCCCATCTGCTGTGATCAGATTGGTAACTACCCCAATTGTTATTAAAGAGCCTTCATCTGGTAATTGATGTAAACAGATAAGAGACCTACAGCCAACCATTAGGTCAGTCTTGGGAAATATTGCTGAAGAGAGAAAGAATCATAGAAGACAGAGGGGTCAACGACATTACAAAAAAAAAACCCTCAGAAACAACTAGCCTGGTTTATAGGCACTCATAGAGTCTCAGCAGCAACCAGGAGACTGCATGGGACCAACCTAAGCCTTGTAATGTATATGTGACAGCTCAGTAGCTTGGCCTATTTATAGGACTCCTAATAATAAGAGCAGGGGTTGTACCTAATGCTTTGACTGGCTCTTGGAAACCTATTCCTCATATTGAATTGCCTTGCCCAGGCTTTGTTGATGCCTGTGGGAGGCCTGCCCCTTTCTGAAAAGAAACAGAGGAGGAATGAATTGAGGAATGTGTCAGGGCGGGAAGGGAGGGGACAGAATAGAAGGAGAGAAGAGACAGGCTATTGTGGTTGGGATGCAAAAAAATAAAATTTAATTTTAAAGAAGACACTGAGTTTTGCCTTGAATTTAAACTTACTCTAAAGTACAAGGTATTTGAATTTGAAAGGAAATTGAAAGCATGTAAGTTTGTACATGGTTCACATAAGGTTTTTATATAGTTTCTAGAATGCTAAAATGAGACAAACGTGGGGATTTGAGGCCTGCACCAGGAAGTATCCATCAAAAGGACAAAATATCATGATATAAGGATTCCTGATAAGAATGCCTGAGCCAGGCATCCCCTGGAGTCTTTTAGAGAAGTGGCATCGTGTTTCCTGGTGGGATGCAGTTGAGGAGAACATAATGGCATTCTCAGGGCTGTTTTGTAGGAGAGTACAATTCAGTGAATGCAGTCAAAGAAAACACAAATATGGCACATTCTGCTTGTGCAGACATCAGTGAACTATTTCATAATAAAAACTAGAGTTTCTACAAGGTGCATTTCTGAATTGTGTCAAAGACACCAGACAAAATACATGGAAATAGGAATACCATTATAACTTTTTACTAAAGACAGAATCATTTATAAAAAATAGTTAATTTTATGATGAAGGAAACATGAGTAACATGCAGTAATATGTAAAATAAGCTCTGAGCCTAAAGGACAAGAAGTAACGATGAGACTTAAACAATTCTCTGTCTATGGCCATCTGTCTGATGTTTCCACTGTCAATCGTGAGCACCAGCTCGTTACTCTGCCCCATAATGACTTCGGGTAACTGTTTATAATTCTTATTTTCCATATTTGAGGTTGTACATGAGTGAAAGTTCGTGATTCCCAAGGCTATCAGCTTTCACCTGGACAAGTCTTCCATCTTTGCTCTGCATGAATAATCTCCTGACAGCAGCCATGTTGCCTTTAAAGTTACCAGTGGTGAACAAGTGATGTCTAAGGTTCCCACAGAAGAGAACTTTAGGTTGGAACACACCTTACATGATGCAAATGTGCTCTTCATATCATAAAGAACTTAAAAAGCAAAATCCAGATTCAGCTTTCCTGTTTCTATGATCAATAATAAGTTTTGTACAATAAATTATGGCAATTGTCTATGACAGAATGATGAAGTACTTCCTGGGCACCTGTGGCTCTTAGATATTCTAAAGAATGTTTTACTTCACATGTATTTACATTGAAAAATAGCCACAAGACTTTGAACACAGAATAAAAATGAAAATAAACACAAATTTTTATAGTGTTTATAATGCTCCAATGATATAATGTATGGAATGTTTAATAAAATATATTTTAAGATGTAATTTAAAACATTTTATTTAATATTTGCATACACATAGTGTGTTTTAAGCAAACCCACCTCCCAATCCCTCCCTTCTAATTCCTTCACTGTCCCCATCACAACTTTTCATACACAACTTCAAGTATTCTCTCTTTTTTTTTGAAAATTTAATACCCACTTAGTTCACTTATTGTTGTCTGTGGTTGTGTCTGCAGCTAAAACCTGAGTCATAATAAGTTCAGGTCCTCATATCAGTCTATGACTGGGCTAGAATTTATATGGAAAAGCATAAAAGGTATCAGGTCTATGTGCACAGACAACAGACAGGAATGGCATTTCATTCACAGGCTGATTTCCAGTGGGTTGAAAGCAAGCATGTCCAGAAGAGAACCACAGGGTACTTTCTAAAACAGTGACCTGGCAAAGCTGTCCCTTTCCTAATTCTAAAACTGGCAAAGAAATAGACTAACACAAAGATGATAGATGGAAGACAGAGGATAGATAGGTAATAGATGAGAGATATGGACAAATAAATGACATAAAGATAGATGGTAGAGACAGATGACAGATATATGATAAATGAAAGGTAAAAAGTAGATGATAAAGAGAAAGTTGATGATGAATATACATATACATATGGTGGAGATATCTATCTATCTATATCTATATACATATATATGGGCAGGTGGGTGGGCCAAAAGATTAATGGATGATCAGATAGATAGATGCTAGATAGATAAATTGATGCCAGATAGACAGATAGATGATAGATAGATAATAGAAGAGAGTGAGATATATAAATGATAGACAGATTGTTTTATATAGTATCTTTATGTAACCAAAGATGACCGCTGACTCACAGTATATCCCAAACTCAAACTCATAATAATTCTCCTGTCCCAGCATCAGAGTGCAGAAATTACAGAAATGAACAATCACATGTAGGTAGGATAGCAGATTTATACTGCTTGCCTAGGAGTGTACATGACCTTTGTGACCTATATGACCATTGGAGATTGTTCAAAAATTGGTGAAAGGAACACATATGACAACTTTCTCTCTCAAGGTAATAAAGCTGTCTAGATGGCCTTGTAACAATCCATGAAAGACCTCAAGTATTTAATGTAGCCTGATAGAGTAAGCAAACTACAAATTCCAGAATTACCACTTAACAATTATAATATTTTCTTATGTAACAGTACTCTTGATGGTCATGCATGTATGTGGAGTTAATAACCGTTGCACTTGTGCTGAGCACTGGGAGTTGGGGAATTTCTGCAGAGCAAATATTTAAATGTCAAGACTGATCCCACTAGAGTTCCAGAGAAAGGACAGAATGAGAGAAAGACCAAAGATGCAGAATGGGGTGCAGCAGACTTCTCAGCAAATGTCTAGATCTAATTGCAATTTCATTTATTATATGTGCAGGTAAGACTACCCTCCAATACTCTGATGTGTCTTTTTCCAGGATTATAGAGTGAAGAACACAGAGAGTAGCAGAAAGACCCCAACACATTGGGGTGGACTAGGGGAGCTGTCCATTCTCTTTGGAACAGAAAGTCTCTTTCCCTAGAACACAGAATAGGGGCAGAATCTTTCTTTGGGAGTTCGTTTTCTGAAAGGACTAGTCTGCCAGAGTCATGTGCCCTTCACTGAAGATGCCAAGTCACTTTATCAAGGTTGGGCATGATGGTCTCAGTGCATGAAGAACATTCTTTGCATCAAAATAGTTGCTTCCTAGTACACTGCTCCCTTTGCACAATCCTGTTTCCAATCCTTCTACCCTATGGAGTTGATTTTGCAAAGACTCATTAAAGCTCTTTGCACACAACAGATGCCTCAGAATCTGCCCCTAGAAAAAAAGGGGTCAGAAAAGTACACTCAGATGACTATCTTGTGAAAATGTTATCACAAGAAACAAAGGGTAAGCATGTGAAATCAGTATCTTCATCTGATCCCTGACGTCATAGTTCTGTAGGAAATTCTGTAGAGATGTCCTGATTCCAAGTCTAAAAGGCCCTTCCTCTACTGCTTTCTTAGACATCTGATAAGAAGTATCCTGTTTGTTAATATTCTCTGATCTTATACCACATATGTCATATATTTGAAGCCTAAGAAACTCCCTGAGATGAGTCAGAAGCCTGTCTTTAAGATACTGGACTCATCATTCTCAAAAACAAACATTAGAGAAGCTAGCATGCCTGCCTCCTTGTCATCAGACCTTGTTCTAACAGCGTGGCTCAGATCTCTATCCAGCTGCTTGACAGGGTTGGGATCCAGAATCAGGAACCAGGTATTTTCTCCACAACAACCACGTGTTCCTTATGCCTGAGCATGATTTCTCCTTACAACACGGACTTTGATTGGTGAGTTTCCCCCATTCGGCTATGCTTGAACCCTTCACTGACACACATCTCTGGATTGCTTCCCTTAGCTAAAATTGTGACAAGACTGACCCTGGGTCAGTCCTCCTGTGCTAGCACTGCACACTCTGTGTGGTACATTTGATTGGGAGCCCAGGCTCCCTCGGTTTTTATTTCTCTTTTTCCTTTTCTTTTCTTTTTTCCCCATCGCCATTAAAGGTCGTTCGGAATGGCCTGGGCTGACCCAGGGCCAGTCCTCCTGAACTAGCCCTGCACACGCTGTGTGCTGCATTCAACTGGGGGCCCAGGGCACCTCAGTTTTTCTTTCTCTTTTTTGCCTTTTCTCTTTTCCCTCACTGTGTTCCTTGTTTTGGTTTTGGTAAAGGCTGCTCAGAGGCCTTATGGTGTCACTGTTTTCACAGTTTCAGTTGTGGACAGCAAGCTGTCCATGTCCATCACCCCCTTGGATGGATGCCTTTTAGAGGCCCTAAAACCCCCGGCTTTAATGCCCTACTTCTTCAGTTCATACCCTCACTCTGCCAGTGTCCCGCTGGCTACACTTTTACAGGTGCTTTCTAACTACTGTCAGAGGGAGCTTTTTAACTACTATCAGCACACAGGCAAAGAGAAGGAATTTCCTCAAACTGCCAACAAGACTGGTTGTGTCCACAAGGAGGCTTTTTTCAGTTCCAGCCTTTTGCACCCCGCCCTGGCTTATGGCATGGCGGATCAGTGACAGGTTTCTCTTATTAATAACCTTAAAATCCCTGCAGCTCAAAAATCGTGGCTTTTCCGTACAACATATGACTGCTGCCATTTTGACTGAGGTCACACGACTTTGCCACCATCTTGGCTGAAAGCCAGGTCAGGTGACCATGTTCTGCCATCTTTTAGTGAGGTGTTCCCTGCCTGGTTCCCCAGTGTTAACTCTGTTACATGGGTGACCTTACCACCATGTTAACTGCAGTCAGATGACTTTACTGCCATCTTTAACCCCCTGATTTACTTATGTTTTTGTCTTTAAATCCTCTTGCTTACTCTGTTGTATGTGTGTTTTGTGCACTGGCACGCCTTTGGTAGGGCCCACCAAGAGCATCCACTTCACCCAATTCACGTTCATTCTCTGTGTGTGTGTTCATACATGTAACTTAAATGTACCTATGCTTAATGTTGTAATTGTTCATTGCATCTCATTTCAGACTACAAAACAATAAGTCTCATGTTTTAAAATGGTATGTACTTTTAAGTCTCTTACAAAATTATTTAATATTTAATCCAACCCTCACTTAAAATATATTACGATGTTCTCTACTATTGTCAGTTCTGCCATTAACCTTCTAATGCTATCAGTTTTTTTTTCTTTCTGTCTTTTTATGAGTGTAAATCTTACCTGTTAATTAAGAGCCAGTACAATCAAGCTCAGATCCAGCTCTCCAGGCAGATTCTACACTGTAGTTTTACCTGATAAACAGCCCTCAACTGCTCAGAGATCTGGGGAATATGGCATTTAAATATTGAATTATTGAAAACTTTTCATAACAAAAAGAGAGAGGTTGGCTCCTAGCAGTACTCAACTTTCTCCAAAGAAGAGAGAAGACAAATGGGCACAAAACCACATTCATCTGTAATTCTCTTCAACTGCCAATTGCTGATCACTGGGCAAAACTGCCTTTCATATATAAAAGAAGATCACCAGTCAGTGAACAGAATCACTGGAATCGACAGCCTAGTTGCTCAGGTCAAGGCAGGCTTGTCTTCCTACAGATTTCTTAATCCATTGGATCTTCTGGAACCTGGCAGGCCCTGCACTAAACAGCAAAAGGCAAATATGACCTTTAGCAACCATGGAGGATCCTGAGGAGTAGCTCTAGGTGCCAACCAAGTAAGTCCTCTGTCATTTTTAATCAGTAACTCAAGTAAAATTTTATCCTTCTCAAAGATCTCTGATGCAGCTTGAAAGCTGAGAGGTTTTGTCTGTTTAAAAGGACAACCTCACCAAACGAATTTCAGTAAATTACAAATACAAGTTATTAAGGTGTGTACCTGTAAGTTATAAAGGTGTGAGGACAAATACAAGTTATCAAATTTCTCTCTCACACTGCCTTCCATAGCCTTAAAAATACTTTTCATTGTGCAAAAATATCTGCCACAGTCATTCTGACATAAATATGCTACTGTTTATACAATGTATATGTCTAAAACTTCTGTTTTCACAAACACAAAGAATTCTGTGAGTTCCAGGGAGCTGAATTGAAGGATTCACCTTAAACAGGTCAGATACACCCCCCTCAATTCCCTGGTCCTAATTTTTTTTCCTTAACTTAACTTTGTCCTCTGTTCTGCCAATACCTTAAACAGGTCTAAGAGACACCAGACATTTCCATACCACAAACACCAAACAAGAGCAAAGAGACAAGCTATGCCATGATGTGACCAGCACCCAGCTTTCTCAGGTTCCCCCCAAAGATAATGTCCATAAATAAGCAGGAAGCAGTTTTGAGAATCCACAACCCCAATTCCTTTAACCTGTGATGCTTAACCTCCCGCCTTTTTATTATAAAAGAGATGGGAATGTAATGATTGTCCTGTCTCTTTAAGAGACAAGCCACACCCACTCCCTCCCCCATCTGCTGAGGCAGGCAGATCTTCATTCCTGCTTGCACCCTGAATTTCTTTCTTTTCTGTCTTCCTCTTGGAGTGGCAGCTTCTGTCTCTCTCTTTCTCTCTTTCTCTCTGCCTCACTGCTCTTCTCCCCTTTTCCTTTCCCCCTCCATAACCCACTAAATAAAAATCCAACCTCACTCTGCATGGCATGCTTATCTGCCACCACATGGCTCACCACCTGGGACTAACTACCTTTGGAGACCTGTGGTGTAGTCTTCTGAACTGTCCTTGCCTGGGAATGGCTGCTCTTGGGACCCACTGCCCCCTGCCTGCTAACACATGGCCCGCTGCCTGCAGCGTTTCTGCCACTGCAGCTACTTAGGTATCTGCAGCATTTTTATTTCATCCATTTCAACCACCCCTAGCCTTTTACCCAGGATCCTTTCCTGTCTCTCTTGACCGTTGCTCAGCTTCAGTTTTCAATGGCATTGATTCTTATTTTCAGCATCGGTCTCTTGTGATCCCTTTATGTAATACCCTACAGTCCCATCCTTGTTTCTGATCTATACTTTTTTATGGCTGAACAGTATTTCAGTGTGTATACGACTCAAATTATTTATTGATTGATGAACTTTGAGATTCATTTCTTATCTTAGCTTTTGTGACCAATGGAGAAAAATCTCAGGGGTACATTATCTATCTGACATAATGGCCTCTTCTTTTTATGTGTCCCAGTATTAAGGTTAATGAACAATATGATTGTTCTATTTGTAGTGTTTAGGTAATGTCCATACTTATTTCCATAATATCTGGGTTTGTTCATATTTATGTCAACAATTCAGAAGAGTTCAACATTTTGGCTTCTTTCCAACATTTGTTATTTCTGTAATTGAGATGAGAATGATATGACCTGGGAGAGATGTTATCTTATTTGGTTTGAGTTTGTTTCTGTGATGATTATAGTTAATGATTATTTTCTACATTGTTGATTGTCTATTAGCATATCATCTTCTGAGAAGCTTCTTCAGACCTTAGCCCATTTTATCTGTGCACTTGTAGTTTTGTCCTTAATTTCTTGACTTCTTTGTGTATTCTTTCTGGATATAAGTCATGTGTGAGGAGAGTGGGTTAGAAGCTTTGTTGATTGTTTCATTTGCAGGACCTACTCACTCAACTTGAGATAGGATTACTTTTGTTCATTTTTGTTGCTTCTGTTGTGGGAAACCTACCTAAACATCTCTG
Organism: Ondatra zibethicus; assembly: GCA_004026605.1. NCBI lineage: Eukaryota > Metazoa > Chordata > Mammalia > Rodentia > Cricetidae > Ondatra > Ondatra zibethicus. The sequence continues at coordinate 56,623 of PVIU01006047.1, read as the reverse complement.
CCTATGTCAAAACTTTAGAGATTCTCCCTTGAGATTACCTTTAGTAATCTCATAGCTTCATATTTTACATTTGGAGTTTCAATCTATTTTGTATTGGATTCTTATATACTGGGAAAAGGGAAATATTTTATTCCCTTGGTTATTTATATCCAATTTTCCACCATTGTTTGTTGAAGTGTCTCTCTGTCCTGTATACATTCTTGACACCCGTTTCAAATATCAATTGTTCATACTATGTGAATTTTGGTTTTCTATTCTGCTATAATGTCTTTGTGTCTGTTCTTATGGCACTGCTGTGTTGCTATGTTTACTATACCTTTTGCTATATATACATATATTCATACTTACATATACATGTATACATACACACAATACATACATTAACACACACATTCATATATACACAAACACACACACATATATGCACACAAATATATACATATACACATATAGGTAAATATGTGTTAACAGCCCTCACTGTCCTGGAACTCACCTTCTAGGCAATGCTGGCCTCAAGCTCACAGAGTTCTACCTGCCTCTGCCTCCCAAGTGCTAGGAGTAAATGATTAAAGGCATGTGCCACCATACCTGGCTGTTTTCACTATGATTTAAACTCAGATAATGTGATAATTCTGAAGTTTTATTATTTCTTGTTTTTCTATATTTTTGCAGGATTTTTTCTTCAGAATCACTCAGATAAATAGTAGAATTATTTTTTCCATTTAAGTGAGAAAGTTATTAATTCTTATGTGGGAATTTAACTAAATCTAGATCTTACTTTGTGAAGTGTCTTTATTTTAATCTTCAAAACATACATTAGAAGGATAGTATCCCTGTGCCTTCAGAGTCTTATCCTCTTTACAATGTCATCCAGTTTGTGATGAACAATCCTGGGTTGGCTTCATGTATGTTCAATGATAAATACATTTTTCTTCTTCTATACCCTCATGAAAATAATTTTCTGAATTCACAGAGAACTTTATTATATTTTTCTCATTATCCTGGATAGCTTTCTGTCATGAGTGCAAATATAAAACCACACACTGCAGTCACCCACAGTTATTTACAGATGCCAATGGCATTCTGTTATCTGCTTATTTTCTGGAAATGTAGTGTAAATGGAATGAGCTTTCCCCTGGGAAAGAGTCAGGCCTCTGTGGGATCCATCTTTGGAATCCTCACTTATGCAAGTTCCTGGAACTTCTGAGCATATTTCCTCCAATGGCTATGAATATTAAAATTTCCCAACCCTGTGTGCCTTGTGCTTGCTGTGGTTTGAATTTCACATGTTCCCCTACTATCTCCTGTGTTGGAGCAGCTGGTCCCCAGCCTGTGGCATTATCTGGGAAGACTGTGTAACATTGGGAGGAAGTGGTTCATTTGTGTGGGCCTTAGGTCTTATATTTGTCCCTACTTCCTTTTTGACTGTGTATGAAATGAGAACACTTGCTTCCTGCCCCTGCCTGTATACCTTCCCCACCATGATGGACAATGTCTTCTCCTGTATACCTTCCCCACGATGATGGACAATGTCTTATCCTGTATGCCTTCCCCACCATGATGGACAATGTCTTATCCTGTATACCTTTCACACCATGATGGACTGTGTCCCTCCCTGTATATCTTCCACACCATGATAGATAATGTCTTCTCCTGTATACCTTCCCACCATGATGGACTATGTCCCTCCCTGTATACCTTCCACACCATAATGAACTGTGTACCCCTCCTCTATACCTTTCTCACTATGAGGAACTGTCTCCTCCTATATACCTTCCCCACCATGACAGACTATATCCATCCCTGTATACCTTCCCCACCATGATGGACAATGTCTCCTTCTGTATACCTTCACCACCATGACAGACTATATCCATCCCTATATATCCTCCCCACCATGGTGGACTGTGTCCCTAGCACTGGAATCCACAACAAACCTCTTTCTTAAGTTTCTTTCTCAGGCTCTTTGTCACAGGAGCAAGACAGTGCAGTGCCTGATGAGAACTCTTGAACCAATGGCCAAGCTAGCATTGGCCTGTTTCACCAAAGTGAAAACAACTGTGATTTGTTCATAAAGTCCCCCCTTTTGTTTTATTTGAAGAAGTAAGTCTCCAGGACAAAAATGCCCTTTGCTCTAACCAAGCATCAGTCTTTCCAGAACAAGCTATGTCTAAATGTAGCAGAACCCATGTGGACAATGGGAACAGATGACATGATTAACAGCTCTGGAGTTGGGCTGCCTTGCTTCAGATGGCAGTCCTTATAAAAAGGTACAACTATCAGTATCTGACTCTCTGAGTGTCTATGGGAGTTAACAAGATAATTACTGTTTTTGAATAAAACTTGAGATGATAACTGTCCAATAAATGTTGGCTATAAAGGTGATGTAATCATTTATATTCAAGAGATTTCAGTTAAGCGTTCAGCTGGCAGAAAGTAACAATTGGGGAAATTAATATACCAAATATCAATATTTGAAACAGAGTCCTAAATAGAGCTAATAAACATATGGATCACTTCTCTCTGAACTGAAGTAATAAGAATGAGTAGATACTGGTAGACAGGAGGAAAGATTATAATGGAGGTGACCCACATAGACAGGAGTAACTGTGTAGTAAGAGGCTGCTTGTTTGGTCCCAGCTGCCCAGACTCTTGAAATAAACACACAGAAACTATATTATTTTCAATATTGCTGCTTGGCCTATCACTTAAGCATATTGCTGGCTAGATCTTATATCTTTGGTTAACCCATTTCCATTAATCTGTGTATCACCACGTGGCTGTGGCTTACAGGGTAAAGTTCCAGAGCATCTGTCCCTGGTCGTGGCTACATGGCTTCTCCCTGACTCTGCATTCTTTCTTTCAGCATTCAGTTTAGTTTCCTTGCCTAGCTCTTCTGCCCTATCACAGGCCAATGCAGCTTCTTTATTCATTAACCAATAAAAGCAACACATATAGAGAAGGACCTCCCACACCATGAATGAGCTAGAAGATGATCCCAATATTTGAAGTTTTAGTTCAAGGGTAGGTTTAGAAATATTAATAAGTTGTGTACAAGATTTTATCTTTTTGAGATGTCATTTTCTTCTGAAGCACTTGTCAACTTCAGTCTGATTTGTGTGTCACATTGTACATGATATAACAAGAACTGAATCTACAGCTCAGCAGCAATTGGATAGCAAAGTTTATAGTAACATGTAGCTTTTACTTTCTAAAATGGTTGTCTTGCAAGCATGAGGACTTGAATTTAATACCCTAGGATACATGCTAAATCATATCAGACACTACATTTTTACTCCTAGCACCAAGGAGACAGGAACAGGTAGATCACAAGGAATCATGACCAAGGTAATCATCTGAAACCCACTTGCACACACATGTGCTCTGATGTTCACATAGACACATACATACATGTGTGCAAACATACACAGAAAAGGTGATAAAATGACTCATATTTAATATAATTACACAGAACATACATTTCATATTTCTCAGACTACAGTTTATGAACTATATAAAAATTCACAAGATGAATGAAGGTAGATGCAGGCTTTTATCTTGGACTTTACCCTCATTTCCATTAATGGCCCTGAAAGTGCTGTATGAAATTGACTTTCTTTCGTGGAATGTCCTAGGGAACCATGGCTATAAATCCTGTCTGCACAGTCCTAACTGCACATAGCCCAAGTATCCAAGGCTGATTTATTACAGGGAATCTCAATTTGATCCTTTATCTTCTGCTTCTATAAATTCAGTCTGTTCAGTTAACCTTCTGGAAGAGGAAGCCATTCACTTTTAGTTTTTATTTCACCTGTAGATGAAAGTTCATTGACCTCTACTTCATGTATGATAGTAGATAGTAGAACGGCCTCTTCATGAATATGGGTGGCGTCCAGAAACCTACTACTATATGTTGTTGCTTTTTTGACTTCCAGGAACTCTTTGTAATTGCTTAGAATTAATTGTATTTTACTCCAGCATCTGACCCCCATTTCTTTATATTTATTGAGTTTAGTCTTACATTATCTGTCTCATTTAGAAACTTTCTTCCCCACCTTCATTAATGTATATTATATTTGCTGCTATAAGTTTCCTCAAAGTTCTGTCTTCTCATACACCTTTTGGATATACCTGAAATTGAAATGTTTCATTCCTTCCAGTTACAGAAACATTTATTTTATGCCACCTAAGAAACAACACTGTGTTCTAGTTTATGTACATTTGTACGTGGTGTCTCCCAGAGAGCGTCTTCAACTCTTCTGAGGCAGGATTCACCCCTGCACTTCTGCTGCACAGCATAGGAAATGGGTGCTCTTTACTTCTATCTTTATGACCCTGCATGAACTGGCACAGGGCAGCCAAAGATACTTAAACTCTGACGTTACTCACTTTAAAAGTCCTATGCCTAGAAGCCTAAAATTAATAAAAAATATTTCTGAAATTATTTGTGAAACGTCTGACATTTACAGCCTTATAATCATGCATTTTAAGAATTTAGTCTAAGAATTAGGCATAAGGATTCTGTGTCCTTACTGGTTTTCTATTCATTCACTTAAAGAAAGCACTCACAAGCCCAGAATTTAAATACCAACCTGACAGCGTCCTTGCAAATCCATTTGTTCTTTCAACCTTACAACCTATGCCTAGGCTAAGTTCATCCTCAGTTTGAACTCTTGAGGTCCCTCAGACACAGCTTTTGTCATCTGTGTTTGGCATTTGACTCTATGGCTACATCCTCACTATTCTCACATTTTGGATGCAGACTAAGAAAACTGCCCAAGGAGCACTCACAGTCTTTCGATTCACATCCTGGGCTGCTTCAGTTCTCAAAAAAGTATGTCCATTCATACCGCATCTGCTTAGTATTTTCTTTAGCAAAGTCCTGACTTAATACTTGGTAGTATGGTTAATTATCGCAATATTATAAAGTTCTTGCCTTATTATTCTACAAAGCTATATATCTGGATCTATAGATGCATTCCAAGACAACATTTGATCTTCTACAAGACACAAAGCATTCTGGTAGTTTCAAAGAATATGTAGCTGCAAAAAAATCAGAAATTACTTAGCATGCTTTCAGATGGAAATGAAAGGAAAGTTGATACCTCAAGTAATAAAATTAGTAAGGGACTATGGGGGTGTCATTTGAAGAAAGAAGTTAGGACACAGGTTGTTTGAAGGAGGAGATTGGATAATGAAACCAGAAATGCTAAATGGCCTAAGGAAAAGGAAGTCAAAGTATTAAAAGGATTATGGGAATGGATCATACTGTAGAAGTTTCCTAAAGCATAAACATATAAACACGTAGACAAAATTTAAGGGATATTCCCTACAATGTGGGACAAAGTCTCTCCGGACACTCTAAGTTATCATATTAAAGTCCCAGTGCCAGGAGTAGGTTTCCTCTTTTCAAGATATATGTCAGTATGGACACACACACACACACACACACACACACACACACACACACACTATATGTTATTGCCATTGCTTTTGGTTACTGTTTAGAATTTGATGGCTTTAAGTTCATTTTGCTGAAGTCACCACATGCTTGATTCATAAACCACTGAGAAATCAAGGTGGTACCAATCTAGAAGCTTCATTCTCTACTACTAGATTCCAGAGTACTGGAAGGGGCTAGTTACACCACCAGGGAAGAAATTATCAGTCTCACCCAGATGTGAGCCCTGTGAGTCACAATAACTGGTCTGAAAAGATAAACCACTGATGCAATAGTGGCATGGATTTTATGGGAAGAACTTTCTGATGGGATTTACAGCCCACTGTACAAGACAGAATTCAAGGTTAGTACTATTAACTGAGCCCCAAACCCATCACTGACTAGATCATATGACCAAGTAAGAGAAATGAGTATTAATATTTGGTTAATAATAATAAACAGTCACCTAACTCTCATCAGATAAGCTTTTTTTAAAAAAAAATACATAGTGGTTAATATGGAAACTCAGAGTGACCAAAGTGCAGAGAATAAGAGACTATGGAGCATTTTGTTCTAAGTGAGACATCTCTATCATATCCCCTCTTCTAAGACTCAGATATTATCACCAAAGAGGACAGAGAATGACTTAAGGGACAGAGTCACTGGACATCAGTAACCAAACAGTATTTTCCAAATACTACCAAGCAGTTCCACACATGAACTTGCAGCAGCTAGGAGTGAATACACAAGACCTTACACAGGTACAATCTAGCAAAATCCCCAGCATGACAATGGAGGGGCTCATGCAGCCACACCCTCTAACTGAGACGCTGTTGGCAGTTGGTAGCTACTGGAGGAGTGTCAGGTGCCTCAGCACTGTGTCTCCAGAGAGGTTCCCCATGTATTAGAGATGGCCCTACACATATGCACATGCAAACAGAGTTACATGGAGTTGGTGCATGGTAAAACTTGATATCTGAAGAATGAAATGAAAAGAGTTGTGGTAGATAAGGGAGGAATTCGTGTGGAGGAAATGAGGGGTACTTCGGTTCAAAGCACATTGTATGCATGGATAAAATAAACAATTAAAAATCAAAGTGTAAAAGCACTATTGAAAAACAAAGGAAAAGTGAGCTAACTCATACAAAGTTTTGTATTTCAAGATGGAGAAAAGTAGAAAATGAACCAGAAGTTCACCATGGTGGTGAGGTCAGCACAGTGTGGAACCATCTGCCAATGCTTTCTCAATACAGACCCAAGGCAGATCTTGGACAACAGTAGGAAATACCTGCTGTCTGGCACAGGGAGTTGGAACAAAGAAAGGTCTAAAGCTGGCCTGCTTATGCTTTGGTGGATTGGCTCAGGGCAGAGAAGGGGGATGAGGCCTTGTCAGAACTCTCCTTGTCCTCATAGTGCATTTCAAGGACAGGAGTGAAGGTGCCATTGATTTTCTGAGACAATGGGTTTGTGTTTAACCAGGACTTTCCAGAAGGTGATTCACAATTTTAGAAATATTTTTATTCTCTGAAATGAAGAGAATCTGCAGTTTATTAATAAGTTAAGGTATATTCAGCAGTGAGAGCTATTCCTTCCTCTAATCTCCTTATGTCCTCAGTGGGACGACAGCTCTGCCCTCCATCCTTACTGCTGTCTCAGTCTTGTAATGCCATGATTTTAGTATTATGCACATTGTTCAAAAGCACACATTCCTGAGTTCTGAAATGATGTCTTTTCCATAGTTAGGGGATGCCCCTGGACATTTGTTGAGAATGGAAGGTGTAGAGACATGAGTTGAAGGCTTATGCATTTTCTGCATTCTCAATCTTATTTACAATCTACCCAAAATCTTTACCAAATTTGCAAGGGTAAATATTTCATGAAGCAGCTATTCAGCTGTCTAAATGGGGTGGGGAGTCAGAAAGAAAGTTTCTCTGAAACTTGGGTGTAGAGTACAAGAAGAGACAGTGGAATCTGTGCAAGAGACATGGGTGGGTTTAATTAAACACAGGGGTACAGAGTTGGCGAGCTTTTGATTGAAAGCACACATGAAGTTAAAGGGTACTCTAAGAGAAAAGTCAACTTTATAAATGAAGACAATTGTTTGGTAGTAATTTTGTTTATTCGATTTTTCCCCACTTTTCTGTTGAAAGTGCTCTTCCTTCGAATATACTGGAAATTGCTTAGCCTCATAGATCAAGGAATAGAATTATGTAAATGCACAAACTAACTCTTTATAAAAAAGAGGAAGTGGGAGGAAAAGAAAGGAAGGAAGGAAGGATAAAAGAAAGAAAGAAAGAAAGGAAGGAAGGAAGAAAGAAACAAAGAAAAGAAAATGGTGCTCAGTAAATATTTAGTGAAGTACTAAATGCTTGCAGAGCAACCACCAAAGTCAGACAGGACTGAGACTTTCTTTTATAATAACCAATACATTCAGTCTCATTAAGTAATACAAGACTTAAGTACAACCCCCTGGTGTAGGAGTGTCCTTAGGGATGATTTGGGAGTCCCCTCTGTGTGCTGTAATTACCATTAATGAATAAAGAAAACTGCCTTGGCCTTTTGATAGGGCAGCCCTTAGGTGGGCGGAGTAGATAGAACGGAATGCTGTGAGAGAGAAGGCAGCAGAGCAGACGCCATGATTCTCCAGCACAAGATGGACACTGGTTAGACTCACGCCGGTAAGCCACAACTCAAGTGGCGATACACATTAATGGAGATGGGCTAAAATAATATGTGAGAGTTAGCCAATAAGGGGCTGGAGATAATGGGCCAGGCAGTATTTAAATGAATACAGTTTCCGTGTAATTATTTCGGGTACACACCAGGAGCCGGATGGCACAAGGGGCCCGGCGCCGGAAATGCAGCCCGAGCCCCTCATTACAACAGATTGGCGCCTCAACATGATATGCTAAATCCACATAAAACCTACAACCCCCCATGGTGCATACTTTAGTAAAATTCCAAAGATGTAGTATGGAGGTCTGCTTGTTGGTTCCTGGCCACTCGGCTAGCTTAGACTCAAAATAATCACACAGAAACTGTATTAATTAAATCACTACTTGGCCCATTAGCTCTAGCTTCTTATTGGCTAACTCTTATATTAATTTAACCCATCTCCATTAATCTGTGTATCACCATGTGGCAGTGGCTTACCAGCTACAATTCCCCGCATCTATCTCTGGTGGATCCATGGCTTTTCTCTGACTCTGCCTTCTTTCTCCCAGCATTTCATTTAATTTTTCCCATCTAGCTCTGTTCCCTTATAGCTCTGCTATAGGCCCAAAGCAGTTCCTTTTTCATTAACCAATAAAAGCAGCACATAGAAAGAAGGAGCTCCCACACCACAAAGACACGTGCCTCTTTAGTTTATTCATCTAAATCCCACCTCCTAGCGGGTTGCCGAGCCAGAAAAAATGAGCAGCATAAATTTTAATCACAGTCATTTTTAAAATTTTGTTACATTTTCATCCTGACAGCAGTTTTTCCTCCCTTCTCTCCTCCAAGTCCCTTCCCCCACCCCAATTCTATCCTCCCCCATCACTCCTCCTCTGTTTCTCTCCAGAAAAGGAAAGGTCTCACATAGTTATCAACCGAACATGACAAACCAATTTTTGGTAAGACCACGCACTTCCCCTCATATTAAGGTTGGACTACATGACCCAGTATGAGGAAAGGGGTTCCATAAGTATACAAAACAGTCACGGCAGTCCCTGCTCCCACCATTTTGGAGCCACACAAGAAGACCAAGCTACACAACTATACATATATGCAGAAGACCTCAGTCAGTCCCAAGCAGGCTCCTTAGTTGTCATTTTAGCTTCTGTGAGCCATTGTGAGGCCAGGTTAGTTGATTCTGCGGGTTTTCTTGTGCAGTCCTTGACCCCTCTGGCTCCTACAATTCTTTCTCCCCCTTTAACACAGGATTCCATGAGCTCTGCCTAATGTTTGGCTGTGGATCTTTGCATATGTTTCTATCAGTTGCTGGATGAAGACTCTCTGATGACAATTAAGCCAGTCTCCCATATATGAGATTAGCAGAATATCATTAGGAATCCCTTTACTGGCTTTTTTTTATCTTAATAAAGGCAAGCCAGTGGTGGGGAGGAAGAAAAGTGAATCTAAAAATGTGGGCACAAAGTAGGAGGGAATCTAAGAAAGTATTTTCATATTGAAAAACCACTCTAGGGCCTTGGGCTTCCCACAGGGCAGGGTACCCTGCCCCCTCTTAAGGAAACAGGGGAAGGGAGGAGGGGTAGTGAGGGAGAGGGAGGGGCTGGGAGAAGGGGTGGAAGTGTAAATTTTTGAATGAAAAATAAAAGAATATGAAAAATAGACAAAAAAAGAAAAAACACTCTCTGAACTTACTCACACTGCAAATAAATATTTATTTAACAAGATGTTCTATTTAATATTCATAAGCATGTACATATAAAATTAATAAAGCACATATATTTAAATAACTCAATTTCAAAATTATTCAATCCTGCTGAAAACTGAAAGAAGTTTGTAAACCTCAGGCTGTTTGTGGAATGGCAAAACAGCACACCAGGCTGCCTGGCAAGTCTGATAAACCTAGTTCGACCTCTGAGATTTTTATGGTGGAAGGAAAGAAAAGAACCCTGCAAGTTGTCCACTGACCTCCACCATATTCATGCTGTGGCATGCATGTGCATACACACACACACACAACACACACACACAAGCATGCGCATATGTACACAAATGCAAACATGCATGTGCATACACATACCGTACTGAAATAAATGTAAAAATGAGAATGCTTTCAGCTTCCCCTTTCACCAAGAAAAGCAAATGAGTTTAAACAAAGGTCTACTCATTTTTAGTTAGAATCTATCTAAATCATTTGAAGAAAAATATAGGGCTGTGCAGCCATTAAATCGGACCGTGGCTCCCAGTCAGAAGTAGTTGTTGGATAAAGTTGGACATGGAAACCTCAAGGGGCATTTTAACCATGGACCATCCCTCTTGCAGGAACATAAATACTTTTGTAACCCCTCTCTCTTATTATGTTCATCACAGGGGTTCAAAGAACCCGGTATGTAAATATGAACAAGACAGAACAGTCTTGTAAATATGTAAATTTATTCAAGACAGAATAGTCACTTCCAAGTTGCAGAAACCTGTGCTTGTGAGGTGACAGGTGGGTAAACAGAATTAATTGCAGAAGAGGACAGTTCTGGCCTCAGGTGACTGGTGACACCGCCATCCTGTGGGAACTCCTTGCTGAATCTACACTTAGTCTCACACTGGTCTAAGCTGTTTCTCTGCATCTCCTAATCTCGGCTTGTGAACTTGGGTTGAGTGTCATTCACACTGCTTATTATTATTATAAGATTTGGCTGTCTCTCAATTTTACAACTGGTTTATTATCCCTAATAATTGCAAATACACTGTGGCTGGGAAGAGTTAAAATATGAAGGTCACAACTTTAAGAAAACATTAAGCTGAGAGCTGAGAGACTAATTTGACAAAGGTGAAAGTGGTTACTCTTATCAGTTTCTTCCCCCTGATTTAGAGCAAGAGGTGCCAATGTCTCAAAGGATGCTCTTCACCTGTGGGCAAGCCAGCAACTTGAAATGTTACATTTGTCTTCGTATTTCAGAGTTCAGAGTTTATTCAAGTGAGGATTATTGTCAAAAAAAAAATAAAACTCCAATGTTTAATAAATCGACACTGTTCGGAGACTTGAAAAATTACAAATTGTTTTTAACACTTTTCAGTTGAAAAAGTTGTGGCTTTTACTTTTTAAATATCAGTATTTAAGTACACAAGTTCAGTTTTTAATTTTATAAATTAATTGTTATATATTACTTGTTACATTGTTTGGGACGAGGTCCACCTGACTACAGAGAAGAACACTATGTTTGTAGTAATGAGATGGGGTTCTCTTTGGAAGCAAATAAGAGAAAAGTAACCCACTGATGGGGTTTTAGAGTTCAGTAAGAAAAACATGTTCCATACAACATCAGCATGCCCTCAAAATCATTGTTTGCTCCTTGTCTCATAAATCAGAAATCTAGTCACATATTTATAAAACCTTCATATTCACATTACTTAATTGACCATCCTTAAATGAAGTCCATAGCATTATAAAACACCTGTTTGAAGGGAATGATAGGAATGCAGAGAAAAGAACTGATTCTATTTAATCTGAACATTCTCACAGAAGTTGTCAATGTAAAAATCGGTCGTTCCATAACTGACAGTTCTCATTCACCTCAGGATATTTACCTTTTAAAAGTGTTACAAACAAAGTGATTCTAAGACAATAATGCTTCATAAAAATAAAAAATCTTTGATTCAGATATTTCAAATTGTGTTCTTCCAAGCAACAAATCCTCTTCTGGTTTATGAGTTGGGTGAACCTTAGGTCTAAGAACTTAGATGCATAAAAGATCATATTTTAGTCACTGGCATATTTCCATGCTGTAATGAAAAGGTTTAAGGCTAAATTCTAATACCTCATAATTTTATATTTTAACAATTTTATCTATTTAAAATAATAATTTATCATTTTTAATTTTATACCTATGAGTGTTTCTTCAAATGCATATATGTACATATCAGGAATGTCTCGTACCTGCAGAGGCCACACAAGGGCATCAGAGTCTCTGAAACTGGAGTTATGAATGGTTCTGAATCATCCTGTCAGTGGTGAAGATGGAACGCAGGTCTTATGCAAGAGCAGTGAGTGTTCTTACTCACAGAGCCATTTCCTCAGTTCTAGATGATGAGTCCTAGAAGTATCCCCTTGTATGTCACAGGGTTATTTGGCTTAGAGAACAACTTGCATCAACAACATTCTCAGCACTGGGACACCTTCCTGTAAGTTGTGTGGAGTGGTGAGATGTCTATATTCTTTACATTTTCATTTCCTTTTGAAAAAAATAAAACATAGGAACAAAGCACTAGAATATAAAATTTAATTTAAATAAATTATTTAAAAGAAGGCCATGAGTTAATTACATTTTCATGGATAGAGTGTATAATATATTATACCACAGAGGAGTTATTTTAAGTCAAAAGTGATTCACTATAGCCTATAATTTAATAAGCTAATGGGGTTATTTTTCTAATAGTAAGTATTATATTACAATAATTGTAATAGGCTACAGGTAACACATTTTTCTTTTGAAGTGGTGTGTGACTGATGGATGGACTAGTAATAAGCACTATAGAAGGCTGTATCTTCATCCAAAAGTAAATCTGAAAAATGGGATTTATGTAAAAAACTTTTAGATTAACCTCATATTTTAGAACAAATTTATTTTGATGATTGAAATAAAAGTAAAGTTCCTCTTCTGTCAGTTTGGGTACAAATGAAAATGAATTAAAGAGTATTTGGTGAGAGTTATTGATGCTGTCTCTGAGGCTGACACTCAATGGTGCCATAGACTATATTCCCACCCATCCATGGCGGCTGCACTGGGAGAAGGAAGGGAGCCAGCTGGAGGGAAAGCAGTGAGGTGCTGATGTTGGGGACTAAATGTTTTTGAAGTGTCCTCCTGGAAATTTAACAGGAAGCTTGGAGAGACACGTTTACAAGAGGAGCTATTGAGAAAGGTCATTGACCCATTGTCGCTGGTCCTGTGGCCTTCATGGGTCCAGTCAAGCTTGTGAAGCAGTTACTATGGAGATTTGAAGGCCATGAGGAAGTCTGGCTCTCTGACCATACTTATAGCTGACAGGAGTTCTAAACATAACTTTGCAAGGTGATTATCTCCCTTAAAAGTCATTTTATAAAGAGTATTTGCTATTAATTTAACATAGACATAATCCAAAAAACATATATCCATAATACATGGTGTCCAGACACAGACTGTTCTGTGAATATTTAAAAAACATTCTTGGCTATGACACAAATCAAGTTTAAAATCAGAAGCACTCTGAGAAGCTGTAATGTCAATTGGTTACTCGAGATAGCAAGAGCGTGCCACACACCTGCAGGTCTACACGTCCTTCCATCTGTTGCATCCCGCTATGATGTTTTCTGTTTGGCTTTCACCTCTGACATCTCAGACTCTGCTGATGTGACGGGTTTGTGCTGCACTGTGTTTCCCGCATCCTTCTCTACATTTTACTTTAGTTAGCATTATTGATTGCCTAAAAAATAATTACTCCCACTCCAATATTCTCTGTCTTGAAGGTTTGATCCTCAGCTGATGGTGCTTCTAAGCAATAAGTGGGTCAGAAGATAATTACTTGACCAATGAATTAGTGCCTTGAAGACTTCATAACAAAACGGATCATTAGAAGTTGAGGCAGCTGGAGACAGTAGTTTAGAGGAATGTGGCTGTGTGGGGGTAGATTTACTACCAAATCTTCTTCTCCCTCTCTGGCTTCTGTCTGACATTAACTGAGCCTTCATGCTACACCACACACTACACACAACAGTGTTCTGATTCACTGAGCACAGGCCTAGAAATTACAGAGACTGTTAGCATGGGCTGAAACCTCTGAAATTGATAATAAAGAAATATTTTTACCTTTATAGTATTTCTTTAGATATTATGTCATAGTGAAACAAGGTTATTTAAGCAGTTGGCATCCATATTCCATGTTTTCTGCACATTGTATGAATCCTATAAACAAATTCAATGCCAGCATAGGACTAAACAAAGAAATGTCAGCAGACGCAACATTTTCGTAGAGGATTTAGGAAATTAAAACTGAGTGCAATAGTGAATGGAAAAGACAAGAGAAAAAATCCAACTCTCCCAATGAGTGATTTTGTAAACTATTTTTCCTGTATGACTGACGAAGAGTGAGAAGAAGAAAAAACCTGAAAATTAACAAACAATAACAGCAAGTGTGCAGAGCATGACCCTGTGATGTCCCCAGGATCCTAGTTGGGGTACCCTTCTCTAGATAATGTCACTTTTCTAGAATAATTACTGCTAACCATATTATTTTTCAGAAGACATACTATATAATGTGATGGTTTGAATGTAAATGACCCCCATAGGCTCATAGATTTGAATACTTGATCACCAGGGAGTGGCACTATTTGAAAGGATTGGGAGATGCAGCCTTTTTGGAGTAAGTGTATCACTGGGGTTGGCCTTTAAAGTTTCAAAAATTCACCCCCAGCCCAGAGTCTTTGTCAACCTGCAACCTACAGATATGGATTCTCATGTACTTTCCAAGCACCACATCTGCCCAACATGCTGACATGTTCTCAACCATAATCATAATGGACTAGACTTCTGAATCTGTAACCAAGCCCCAAGTGAATGCTTTGTCTTAAAAAAAAAATTGCTGTGGTCACAGTGTCTCTACACAGAATAGAACACTGACTAAAATATATACTAAATTCTTAGTAGTATAGATTATCAAAGGCTACACCTTCCTATGTTTTTACCAAAAAGACCATGTCTGTTTGGTTAAAGGGTACACTCATTGAAGGCGGTGTCATTTCACCATCTTCTTTATTACCATGAATATGTCTCAGTTCTTCATTGGACATGAAGCACAGTACAGGGAGATGTACAACTTCAAGACAACATTTAACACTATCTTCCTTTCCCACATCATAACTGTACAGCCACAGGAGTCACTCCTCAAGGTTCACTGCTGATTCAGACACTGATCATGGCAGGCTGTTTTTCTCTAGGTTCTGATTGGGACTTTTTGTGGCATCAAATGCTTGGGTAATTAAGATACCTAAAGCAATTCTTTTCTACAAAGAGTCAATTTGCATTTCTTTTATCTCTGCAATTCTTGCATCTATTTAAGAAATATGAGACTTGAACAGCTAAGGGCTTTGTTTCCTTCTCTCAACCTCTGTCTTAGCATCTCACACCTTCATTTTGTTATGTAGTGACTAGTGGGGTCTTAAAAACATGGTTCGACATTCTGAGTTAGATCTGACCCAAAATCACTGAATTCTGAGCAAGGACATTCTGCTACTTGGTTCATTTAGCTTCCATCTTGGCATTTATAGATTTCACTTGTCCCAAACCACAGGACCTACTAACATAATTAGTCTTCTCACTCTTTTTCTTCATGAACCATTTAGCTGTGAGATTAGCTTGTCCTGAATTCAATATTTTTCAAGTAAAATCCTTTGAAGATTGTGATGATTTTCTTGTGGAACTAAAGACTTGGTAGCCACAGATACAGCTATTGATGAGAAACTTGTAATCAGTATTACAGATTAGCAGGAAACCTAGCCCACAAGACCCTGAGTCTCTACACAAAACAGATAAATGTATTTGATTTAAGTATAAAAAAATAGACCTAATATTTGCAGTGCTATGATAAATAATTTAAAAGCTATAAAGTGCATCCTAAACTATAAATAAATGACATGCAAGAATTTATGAGGTTTTTAAGATAAAATAATGTGTTAGAAAGATTGTTTCCCCCATAAAAGCAAAGACAAGAGGATGAAGCAAGCAATGTTACATTTTATTGACATTTTTACTTTGGAGAATTTCTCTTTAACTTTTCTGGTTTTTACAAATGAGTTGTTGATTTCTGGTTTACTGTTTTGGAATTGGTTCTACATAAAGAAAAATATCGCTAACACCAAATTACTGAGAAATAGTTTGTAACTTTCACCGAAGAAATATGTTCTGTGTTTCAACTTTAGAGAATTACTTGAGAATAGATGAAAGCATATCTGAATACACCCCCTCAAAAGCCTGAGTAAGCAAATAATGGCTAGCCTGGTGTTTTAGCTCTCTGTGATAGGAAAACGTAGTTATAGCCAATGAATTACCTTGAATAAGAGTTGTAGATAATGCAATATATATCACTTTAGCTTTCTGTAATGTAACTATGCCAGCAACAACTTTAATCAACACCTTTAATCACACTTCCTTTAGCCTGCTTGGGTCATTTTCTCCAGTGTGTTGATTTGGGGAAGGGTTGTCCCTATGTTTTGAGTTCTCTGTGGATGATTTTTGGCCCTGGGGTATCAAACATCAGGCCCAGAATTTTAATAGTACAATTTCTGTCTTAGTTTGCTTTTGATATTTTTCTTCTATGACTCTTGAGCAGCAATGTTATTTTTCTACCATCTATTTTCTGTGCTTTTCCTTAAATATTAAGGTAATAAATTGGTACTGTCTTCTGGATAAAGATTCAAAACAATGTATTCCCTATGAATCTTTGCTAAAACCCTCTTCTTGTTTCCAGTCCACTGATATCCATTCCAATTTGAGGCATTGGCTTAAAAAAAGTAGATTTCTTAGTGAATGTTAATTACTGCACCCCATGTATCATTCACAATCTCCTAGGTACTAGAAAAAGAAAAAAATCTCAACTCTGAAGCAATTTTGAAGTTAGTGGACTGAACTATAGTTTTATTCCTATGTTAATGTCTGTGTAATAGGAGGGCCATTGAGATAGAATGGCTACTTACAAAGTTAAGAAAAGACTGTATAATCTTGTGGTTCCCAGGAAACCTCAAATAGATATGCTTTGGTGGAATAACACTCAAATTATCATGCATTAGTTTTTTTGTTTGTTTTGTTAGATTTATTTACTGCTTTGACAACAACACTCTTGTGTTCAATCACAAGTGTCTGCAGTCTTGAAGAAGAACACATTCCATGTGACTCAGTGCCTGCTGACGACAACCTGTACATATAAGTTAAGATCTTAAACCCCAACAAGGGAAATCTTCCAAGTATGGGTACTCTAATTAATTAGTTTGTTAATTTATTTGGTGTCAATAGTGTGCATAATTTTATAGAGGCAGAAAATGGAACTGGATTTATTAGGGATCATTATATGCACACTTGCATTTTCATTTATAATGCTTCTATTAAAAAATTAAAACTAGGGTCCACCCTGGGTTCTGAGGAGTAAACACAGGCCAGGCAATCACGTACTATTATGATGAGGAAATATATGGTCTGATATGAGAGAAAGATAGAGATAAAGAGAGAGGGA
Organism: Ondatra zibethicus; assembly: GCA_004026605.1. Taxonomy (NCBI): domain Eukaryota; kingdom Metazoa; phylum Chordata; class Mammalia; order Rodentia; family Cricetidae; genus Ondatra; species Ondatra zibethicus. Next base: position 39,261 of record PVIU01006047.1, on the reverse strand, counting down.
GGGAGGGAAGGAGGGGGGGCTCATTCTTATAGACAGAGGTATTTCTGAATAGGTAAAAGCAGTGAGGAGCCAGCTAAAGTAGGTGACTTGATTGCCACCCAGGGCCATGGTGATGTCTGCACCTGGGCTGCTGAAGGCCCAGGTCTGGGTTTGCAGTCTTGCAATAGCCGAGATCTGTGTTGATGTCGTTGGCTCCTGATACCACTGAGGGCCTAAAGGATAGGACCGTACAGAGTTGACCCAGCCCTTCACTAACTAGGGGAACACTAGGGAGAACTGGTCCTGCCACTCTCCAGCTGAAGCACTCAGGAGAGAGGGTCCCATACCTAACCTGGACCGCACAATAGAGCTGACCCTGTCGTCAGGGGTGCAGGTGAGCTGACCCTTGAGGGCGTGAGAGTGATATGGCTGTTACTCTCTCCCAGTCACCTGTGATACAGTACTAAGGGCAAGGAAGGGAAAGAGACCCTCCCCACTCGCTCACTGCTACCACCTACCCAACCCACAAGTCATAACCATGGGATCGCTGGCTCCACTACTTGTCTGTCATGTAGTGGTGGGGGCAAGGAAAAGGGAAAGATGTTACCCACAACCCCGACCCCTAGCCTTCTCTTCCAGATGAGGGAGCTGATCCTCCTTCTTACCAGCTGCAGTATTCAAGTAAACAGCCCTGCTCCTTGCCTGGGCAGCACAGTAGAAATGACTTTGTTGGTAGAGGCACAGATGAGGTGGCCTCGAGGATGTAAGCATAGGGTAGCTGACCATGCCCCCTTGTCTTCCATGTGGTGGTGAGGGCAAGGGAAAGATGACATCCTCGGACCCCTGCCCTTGCCACCTGAGTTGAGCGATTAAGTAGAGCATCCCATTTACCAGCTGCAGCACTTGGGAAAGTGGTCCCTGTAGCTTGTCTGGGCACCACAGTAGAGCTGACCGTATTGACTAGGTCCATGTAAACCAGACCCATGTGGGATATCTGGCCTGACCCCTTATCAGTCATTTAGTGACACTGTGGGCGACAGAAACCTTTCCCACCCCTTGTACCTGTGGTAGGTGGAAGAGCTGGCCATGAGGTCATAAGATCAGGAAAGATGTCCCTGATCTCACTAGATGCAGCACTTGGGAGAGTGGCCCCTGCATCTTGCCTGGGCAATACAGTAGAACTGGCCCTGATGATATAGGTGTGAGTGAGAGGACTCTGGGGGCAGGAAAGCTAGAGAAATGGCCCCACCCCATGCTTCTTGCTGTGTGAGGTAAACTATCTTAGGCAATGGTGGTGAGGACAGGGGAGAACTGGTGGGCTGACCAACCTTGCAACCTTGCAACCTTGCAGTTCCAGAACCAGGGTTTTGAGTTGGTGCACCCCTACATCTACGATCTGCTAGAGCACAAGACCAAGTCCTGCAGACCCAAAGTTGCAGAATCTGGATGACACAGGGCAACCACAGGGTACCCAAGAGGAGACCCAATGAAGGCCCAGTACCAATGGTTTAGCAAAAACCAGAGGCCTCATACCAGATTGATGACTCTTTGCATCAAACAATTTCAAGTAAATATATATAGATCAAAGGATAGACTGTGTGAATATGAGATTTATGAAGAGATTTTTCCTTTTCTTTTTTCCTTTTTTTCTCTTAAATTTTATTTTATTTTGTTTCGCATGTATATGAAGGGATGGGGGATGAATTATTTTATTTTGTTTCGCATGTATATGAAGGGATGGGGGATCATTGAGATGCAAGATATGAAAGAAACAAAGAATAAATAAAAAGAATGTTAGAAATCAAAAATTAAAACCTCCTCACCTTTGGTTTTCTGTTATGCACAGCAAAGCAGAGTCAGGTGTACCACAGAAAATCCTTCCTGGGGAACATACCACAGTGAGGCACATACTCAAGGAGCTGGGCAACCAGCACACCTTGATTTCCTCTGTAATGTAAGTGTTTGGTACTAGGAAGATCAATTGAAGAACTCATTCACCTGTTTGGCTTTGTGTTGCTTAAAAATGCAAAAGATTGCTTAGTTAGAATCAATCTCTTTCTACTCCACATTAGTATGTTCCCTGTATTTGTGTTATGTAAAATTGTAGCTTTCAAATCAAAGTGTGAGTTACAGGATAAATGACACTTTCCTTAGCTTTTTCAAAGTTCTCAGAGATTGATATTGTTCTTTCGTAGGGCTGTAGTGAGAAGAACTAAAGTGTGCATGTGAAGGTGTATGTGCATTTATATATACGTATATATAAATACATATATATGTTTGTGTGTGTGAAATATGTATGTGCAGTCATGTATATATGAGTGTGCTCATATGTGTATATGGATATTTATATATGTGTGCAGGCATATGTGTGTATGTGTATTATTTTTAATATGAAGTAAAAAAGACACTTTCAATAATCCTTTCTCAGATTCACTTTGTCTAATTTCTGACTCTACAAAATCCTTTTCTACAATACATATTGACTTACAAAAGAAATTATCTTTTTTTCTGAGCCTCTCTGATGTTCTGAGGTCTGAACCGAGGGGCTCATGATTTCCACGTGACTTCCTCCTTACATAGTCCTGCTGCGCACCACTTTATCAATAGTTTGAAGTGAGAGCCACAACTGCTACAAAACCTTAGACTCAGATCTATGCAGTTAACAAGAGCTGATGTTTGGATCCAACTCATTATTTCTGATTTGTGGTTCAGCCACAAGGATATAAAGAGGTCTGTATAAGGTCACTGCATTTACTTTTGTCTTATAAACATTATTATTTTTTAGGTGTTAACTTCCTGGATTGTTTGACACTACAAACTTTTCATCTATTTGTGGGAAATGTGTAATGAGTTACAGTATGTAGTATTTGAAAGCATATTTTCTGGCTATGTACAGAGCCTGATCATCATTATTCAACATCTTAAACAGTAGGCAAAGACCTGCCAGGATAAAGTTACATTGCCCTAATAGGGGAGGCTCATATACACACAGGACTCAAGTCTACCTTGCCATTGTTTTCATAATAATGCATACATTCATTAAAGGAGTAGTATCTTAAGACAGCTGTCTACACAGCAAATGGTGCTGGAATTCTCTGCCCTAGAACTTGCTCTGTGGACCACACTGGCCTCAAACTCTGTTGGGGACCAACCTCGTCAAAAACACATTTTGCCAGGGTAAGGGTGTGGGGATCAGAAATATAAGTAAAGAGTACAAAGACATGAAAAAAATAAAACATAAACCATAGAATAGTACCAGGAGGGAGTTCTAGTGAATACTGAAATAGCCAATACACTGAAATAGTGTATAATTTTCCATATGCTTTCATACCGTAATACCAAAGAGGGAAGAAGGCAACAAAAGACTTCTTTAATATGATACAAAGGACAACTGAAACAGTTAATTGCTGAAACACTTTGAGACATCAAGTCATTAGCATTCTGTTGTTTAGACAGTGAAGCCACCCTGGACAAAGTAACCCAAAGGCAGCCACTCCCCATGTAACCTTCTATAACAAAAGAAGGAGCAGATTACACGTTCATATCCTGAGCATCTGCCAGAATGGAATGGATATACTTGTATGAGCCATCTTAGTACATAAGGACCAAGTAACCACATCCTCAGTCAGGATGTATTGCTACACTTGTTGTCAACAATTTTCAACAATCTCCAAACTCTCTGACCATCAGACAAGGTGGAAAAAGGCTTACATTTTTGGAACTCCACAAAACTCATAGAGATTCGCCTGCCTCTGCCTCCCAAGTGCTGGGGTTAGAGGCATGTGCCACTACAGCTGGGTCTGGAATCCTTAATTCTCAGCTGTTGAGAACCATCAATGTATCTCTCTCTAAGAACAACCTTTTCTATATGACCCAATAATTTTTGCTATCTTTCTGTACTGCCTTGTTTTGGGTAAATATGTGGTGCCCACTGCAAAATTGGACATGACATTGTAATGCAGCTATTTAATTATAAAAAGGAACCCAAAAGAAAGAGATGCCAACAGACAAATAGAATAGAAAAAAACTTCATGATGAAACCCAAGACAAAATGATGTTCTTGAGGGGAGACTAAAGAAGAAACACTACAAATCCTTTTAATACCCTATTTAACCAAGTGATTTTTGATGGGCACTCCACCTAACTTGATGTCCTTATCATGGAAAGGGGCCTCTTGGACCATGAAAGCAGATATTCTCTCAGAGAGACTTGACATTGTAAGAATAGCAATTGAAGTTCAGCATCATCTCTCTCTCCTATGACTAGATTGTAAAAGTGTGTGTCCAGGAGATGGAGAAGTACAGAGGGATGAAAGGGCCCCGTTGTGAGTGGCCTAGAATTCTCTATGATCCCCAGATTGGCACGGATCTTCTCATCCTTCTCCTTCTGATTCCCAGTACTAGTATTACAGATGTGTGTCCCCATCTTGTAGATTGTCATTCATTCACAGCTGTATTAACTGACAATTGAATTGAAGGCCACTAAGCAGACAAGGCTCACGGGACAACTTCACAGGTGTTTCTCCAGAAAAAAAAATGATGAACTCAGGAAACACGTCTTTGATTCTGACACATATTTCACTAAAACACCACATGGTAACAAGTGAAGTACACAGCCATAACATGTCATTCAACTTGCAGACCTGAAATAGCTAGCTGACCCTGATAGGCATAAAAAAAATCAACAAATCTTGACAGATGCTTTGAGATCAATAAAGTACAGACATTGTTAAAAGCAAAGCCTCAGGCTATTTCAAATATGCACACAAAGACACAACACACACACACACACAAATATCCAGGATGGTAGACCTACGTGTATCTTTGCTTTCAATATTATTTCATTTTATTCATAATTGAGTAAAAACTGAATTATAGCTACAAGTTCATGGTTATTTGGTTTCACTGATTCATTTTTCTCTAATATCCTGATTTGCCAACCATAGGTAGGAAGGTGGGAAAATAAAGGCACTTTCTATTCTTCATTAAGACTGCTTTCTGGCAATGGAGAGATGCACTAGGTAACTCTAAAGTTTGAGTGATGGGATTCTGCAGTTCCTGAAAGAGGAAGAAAGCTAAGAGAGAAGGTCCTAGAACATTGGATTCCCAGAATTCTTCCCACTGCAGAGTGAGTGACCTAGAAGATCAGAAAGCACAACCCTTCACTCTGGGCTTTCTCATCTAGTGTTGCTTTATCCTTTAATGTGCCTTCCTATAACTTCTGAGCAGCACAAAAGGGATCAGCACTTATGTATTCTATCTGTTTTTAATAAAGCTAGATAGAATTGGATGACTTTAAAAGGAAAATTCTCCTCTTAGCAGATAGTTTTCCATGTACTTGTATCTCCAACATAATCTCACCATTCTGCTCTTTTTAACTGGGGTCAGAACTCCTAGCCCACAGCAACGTAATGATGGAATAAGAAGAAATTCCAGGTTTAAAGCAATTTTATTAGACATTATATATAGAGAGACCGCTCATTAGTTTCCAAACCAACCAAGCCCAAATTATTACACAGAACTGTATAATTACAACACTGTTTGGACTATAGTTTAGGCATATTCCTAGCTGACTCTTATATTTTAAATTAACCCATTTCTATTAATCTATGTATTGTCTTGAGGCTTTGGTTTACCAGAAAGATTCTGGTGCCCTTCTTCAGCAGCCACATGGCATCTCTCTGACTCTGCCTTCATTCTCCTATCATTCAGTTTAGTTTTTTTTTTTTTTTTTTTTTTTTTACCTAGCTCTATTCTGTCATGTCATAGGCCAAAGCAGGGTCTTTATTAACCAATGGTAATAAAATATATTCACAGCATACAGAGGGAATCCCATTTCATCTCCTCTTTTCTATATAAATAAAAAGGAAGGTTTTAACTTTAACATAGTAAAATTACATATAACCAAGCAGGTACCAAGCAAGAATTACAATCACAACATGAGTCTAATTGTATCTGGCAAAATTAAAGAAAATTTTCTATCATCTATCTGATATTTGTGACTCTGAAGTTTCATATATAATTTATTTTTTATTAGAACTAAAGAAAGCTATAACTATTAGTCTTTAACTCCAACAAAGACCCAAGAAAGATATAATATTATTCAAGTAAATAAGAAGTGCATTATAACCATCTTACAAAGACCTAGAAATGATAGAGACATCTCACTTCCTGGACAATCCCCAAAGTTTTTCTATAATGTTGGGGCATCCATTGTCAGCCTACTGGCCCATATTATCTGGAAGACTTTTCCATGAAGCAGGAAATTTGAAAGACTGTTTTGCTTATATTGGCAGTTTGTCAGTCACTTTTTTCTCTGTCCTGCAGAATATCTGACAGACTCTTTCATGATGCAGGAATATTTAAGGACTGCCTCACCATCTTTAGGCAACTTTAGCAGTCATTTTTCTGTGGGTACTGCATGTCTAGTTCATGCAGCATACCATCAAGAAAACATGCAAGATCAGCTTCTTGCACAAATGTCTGGCCTTGTCACATTGAAGGCAAATTCCATAACAAGTTTCTTCAATGCCCAGAAACTTCTCCGAAGTAATTGGTGCTGCCAGAAGCAGACATTTCTCACTGTTGAGAAACATCGAAGTTCTTAAAAGCTTTTAAATGCAATATTCTGTAAGTCTTTGAAGTGTTGAAGATTATCTCTCTAACTGATATATATCTCTGCCTTTCTATAAAAACTAATTAACATGATTAAAAATTAAATTATTATAGATGGCAATCTATTAATCTATATTTCTTAATTATACATTACATTTTTAAGTGAACTGCACAAAACATAATACTTTAAACAAAAGAAAAAATACATATACATAGTATAACAAAACTGACCAAAAATCTGTATCAATAGACCAAAATCAATACTAATGTAAATTATTCATTTTTATATAATATTAACCATCTATAATCAATCACTTTTAGATGAAAGCAAATATTTATAAACAATCATTTTGGGAATTTTGGTGTTGTTTACTTCAAACTGCTTCCTGCTGTTTGTTGGCTGAAGTATTTTAGGGTTCATGAGCTTTCAACATCAGCTTTGAAAGGTTCTCATCTTCAATGAAAACAGAAGCAGAATCTGTTTTCCAAAGTAACATATAATTAAACCCAAATTTCGAAGTCAAGATACCTATATGTTGGTTAACTTTGCAGATCCCAGAATCAAATATCTCTCTGCAGTCAAAAAATTCCACATTTATCCAAAACTGTGACCCATTTAGAGGTCTTTTTCATCTGAATATGTCTTTATTGTGCATCTAAAATCATTTTCTGACCAGGAGTTCTTCTTTATGAAAAAAACGCTATGTGGGCCTGGCTAGAGCCATCTCCATGATCCTTCCTGTTTGTTCTGCCCAGTCCAACATAGAAGAAACATGTTCACTGCCTCTGCAAGCCATGCTCACCATCCTAGCTCCAGGGATGCAGGGGGTATTTGTCACCATTAAGCAATTTGTAACATGCTGCTCCTGGAGCCCATTTGAGTGCTCTGTAACCACACCAGCACAAACTGGGAAGCTGGCTCTTCAAGGACTCTCACAGCTTTTGCTGCCAACACTGAGACAGGAAGCCTTCTCTTAAAGGAATTGCACGTCTGCTTGCCACTAGCAAACAGTACCTACTCGAGAAAATGCTGCTACCAAGAAACTGGGCTTAACTCTGTTCTTTAGTTTCAAATTTCTGCCCACGCTCTCTCAGGTTTTATGTGGATGTAGTTGGTGCACATTGGTACCAGTTTGTAAATTGAGTCGGCTCATTCATTTCCTGGCCACCCAGACCTGAATTATCACAGTAAACATAGAAAGTATACTGATTATAGCACTGTTTAGCTGATAGCATAGGCATATTCCTAGCTAGCTCTCATATCTTAAATTAACCCATTTCTGTTAATCTGTGTATCTTCATGAGGCTGTGGCTTACCAGAAAGGTTATGGCATCCTTCTTCTTCAGCAGCTACATGGAATCTCTCTTCCTCTGTAGGGCCCGGGTCTGACCCCTGTTCCTGGGGTTACTTGAGGACAGGTTCTGGTCAGCCAGATAAAACATCTTGCTTGTTTTTGTGCTCCCTCTGCCCCGCCTGGTGATTAGCTGTAGGGCATTGTTTACTCCATCTTGGGTGTGGCAATTTCCCACCTGCCCGGGGGGAATCCCTTGTGCAGCAGCTAGGTACACAAGGACTTCCCCAAAGTTGAATAAACGGCATTCGGCTGATCTCCTTTCGAATGACCCAGGTCTCTTGTGTGTTCTTTCAATCTCCAGGCCCTTGCCCAGCTAGTGTACGGTACAGTGGCGCCCGAACTGTACCGAGAGGGTAACACAGAATCGGGTGTTACCTTACTCCACCTTCTTTTTCCCAGTATTCATTTAGTTTTCCTGCCTAGCTACATTCTCCTCTTCTATAGGCCAAAGTAGCTTCTTTATTAACCAATGATAATAAATCATATTCATAGCATACAGAGGGAAATCCCACAACAAGGAAGTTTTGGGAGTAGTCAATGAAGAGTTCCATTTTTTTTCTGGTTTCATTACAATCATCTGATTTATGGTATCTGGATAGATGTCTAGTATATGAATGAAATAATTGAATGATACATTCAGAAATAAATGAGATGAAACACTTAGTCACAAACTTCTAGATCATTCTAGGCTGTGAGGGTAAACACATCTTGTGTTTAATTTTCTGTGCACCTCACAAAATCCTATGTCTCACACCTTGTTATGCTTTCACCACAGAAGAGTAGAAGCATTGTCAAACACTTTTCTCTTCACACTTTTGCTTGTAGTTGCAAGCAAAGTATTATGGAGAAGCCACAACCTTAGATGTGTATAGTAGAAATAGAAATTCACTCTCACAAATACTTCAGAATACTTAAAGCCCTAATTAGTAATCTTCTTATTATGGTCATTTAATTTTATATCGTTAATGATTCTTTCATATGTATATATATACCTTGTATTATGTATTTGTCTATCATCTACACAGCCTATCTATCTATCCACCAATCTAAAATCATCTATCTTTGTCTCATCTATCTGTCTGTCATTTGGGGTATTATATTCCATTTCTGACTCTGAAAAAGTGACCCACAAAGTTTTATAAATAAAAGAGTTAATTTATTTCTTGAATTTTAGAATTCTGACGTTTAGACTAAAGTATCTAAGATTTCTTTTCTCATATTCGACCAAGATTTAATGCAAGTCTTTTTCTACTTTGCTTTTCATTGTGTCAGAATGCTCATTGCTTGGTTCTTTGTGAGTGTTCTTCATGATTTTGTTTTCCATTTATTGAATTATCCTATTAACCTCAAACTAATATAGATTTTTCCAGTCCTATTTTCTTTGAAATTAGAAACACCATTCTTTTTATCTTGTTTATTTTTTGTTCTTACATCTCAACCAAAATTTCCCCTCAGTTCTCTCCTCCCAGTTCCTTCCTGACACATTCTTCCCAGTCCACTCCTCTGCTTCTAGAAGAATCTTTCAAACCAAATGATGTATTCATTTGACAAAAGATTGAATAAAGTGAAATATCAACATGGGCCATATAGAAAAAAATTGTTATACATGATTGAATTAATGGAAATTTGTATAAAGGGTAACCTGGGTGTCAAAATTCTCCAACCTAAAACTTGTAACTTAAAAGTTTCTTTTTTAAAGTTGAGAAGTTTCTTTTTCTCTATGAAGTGTCTTATTCTAATCCTAGGATCTTTTCATGTATCAGACATTGGTATCTGTTGAGGATAAAAATAAAAACATAGAAAACAAAAATCAAAGTTTTCAGCCTCAAGGAAGTTCCCACATAGACAAAGGAACTACCGAACTAATCATCAGCCACAAGTATGCAGGTAACGATGCAGTCCACAGGATGACCCTCACAGCACTGAGCTAGTGATGCTGTAGGAAGCACAGATTCCCTCACCACCTCTACTTCTTCACCACCTTCTGCTACCAGTATTGCATTTGTACTCTGATTCCATGAGCTGCCAGAATCTCTTTCCTATTTAGAGACCCCATTAGTGCATTTACCGTCCCTCATTATTCCTAGGAAGCATATGCTGTGTTAGTAAAATAGCCTGAACTCAGAGGCTTTACAGAGTCAATGTTCTGATCCTATTGCCTTGATTAACACCTTCAAAAATCAAGTCCATTCTTTTCATGTTCTCCCTACTCTGGCTGGTACCATCCCTGTGAATATCATAGTTACATAAAGTGCATTGGCTACAGTAACTTCCTTCCTGCTGGGCTTCATATTTCCTGGATGAAGTGAACCTTTGACCTAGTTTTAGGTCTAAAAGTCATAGCAAATGAAGCATTCATGTGGGACTGTGAGTCCATATCCTCATCAGGGAAGAAAGGCAATTGTTCACTAAAAACCGAGTTCTTATGTAAGTGTAGAACTGAAGGAGTTCAAATCAGACTTCCACAGAAATGTTTCTTCACTAGCTATTTTCACTAATACTTTCTTTGACTTTTTTATGGACACCAGGGAACATTATACTGATATTAATTTTATTTATCTTATAAAGTATACTTCCAAGCTTTCAAAAGTATCATTAGAATAATTTCTATTTTTGTGATATGACATTTGAAAGTGAGAGAAAATAAGAAGCGAGCTGAGCCTACTATTGACAAGAAGATGAATTGTGTGGTGGCATTACAAAGAAAATTTAAAATAAGAAGCAAGCTGAGCCTACTATTGACAAGAAGATGATTTGGCAAACCTAATAATCTGCACTACAGAATGAATTTTAAATGGCATTGAGAATACGGAACTGCTTTAGATCTTTCCTGCATGAGGCAACATAAATGCTTGTCTTTCCTATTTTAAATTAAGTTTTGAAAGTCAAGCCTTCACTTTGTAGGCTACCAATCAGAACAGAAAAAAAACCCTACAAACTGTAAAAACAAAACAGTACAGAGAACACATTCTAGCTCTAGGTTACTTTACAGGTTTTATTTTTTTTCTTAGAATAGTTTTGAGTTGTGAATTATGTTTTAATGCTTGTAATTCAGGCTAACACATGACATAATTCCATACTTATAGCGGTGCACATAATTATTCATGAATCTTAGCAAGGCGTTTGGAAATGGTTGGGAAGCCACTGACCTCATTCAGAGCTCACTTTTAAGAACTGGAGGGCAGATCTCCCAAGCTTAATGGCCTGGAAGCAAAAAGTATGTCTAATGCATTTCTTAAATTGCTCCTAGGTGCTAAAATAATACAGTTTTCTCAGAAGTAGTGACCTTCAGAAGTGGACCAGATATTCCACCACTGCCACTAACAACAAAGATTCTGAAGCTAAATAACTCAAACCCTTTGCCATGTGTAAGAGAAGCACAGACAGGTGGGACTTCACCAGGAAAACAGACATGAAATTTTAAACATACTCTTTTCATTATTTTTAAATTGCTAGACTACATATGTTCGTATGACCATGTATAACTGCCATCTCAATAGAAAACTTTTAAAAGTGATGCATTTCTCTTGTAATTTCTACCCCTACTTTTCTTTATAGGTTTTGAAATTGTGTGTGTGTGTGTGTGTGTGTGTGTCTGTGTGTGTGTGTGTCTGTGTGTGTGTGTAAGACAATAGATTGCCTGGAGCTGGAATTGTAGGTGGCTGTGTGCAATGAGATATTGTTTATGTCCTTTCCAAGAGCAGAAGTGTTCTCAAGTGCTGAGCCATTTCCTCAACCCTTTCATGCACACCCATGCCTAGGGTTTACCTCCTTTCCCATCATTCCCCTTTAACTTTCATATATATTACCTCTCCTCCTGTGATGTCTGTGCTTTCCTATCTAGGGACCTTTCTAGTTCCTGGGTTCTACAGGTACTTCCAATTAAACACACCAATCTGCAGGCTCCATGCTGAGACCCATATATGAGTGAGAACATTTGTATTGTTATATCTGGTTTCTCTTACTCAGTATGTTATTCAGTTCCATATATTTACCTTTGTAATTTATGATTTTATTTTTTTTCCAGGTAAATAAAATTCTGTGGCATTACCTTTTTATTTTCCATAATCTGTTGAAGAAGTCTTTGCTGTTCCCATGCCCAAAGCATTCTGAATAGAGCAACTGTTAACATCAATGAGCATATGTCTCCACGGTTGGAAATGAAGTCCTTGGGTATATCAAAGAGTATCATAATTGAGTTGTTGTTGTGGAATAATACCCTTGTATGCTGTAAAGATTTGTCACTCAAATTGCATTAATAGAGCTCTGCTTGGCCAACCACCAAGCAGAAAGTAGAGGCAGGCTGAACAAACTAAGGGTGATGGAAAGGAGATGGATGGAGCTGAAGATGCCAGCCAGATACTGAGAGAGCAAGATGGACATACCTGCTGAGAAAATGTACGGCCACATTGTAGCATGGAATAAGAAATATGGGTTAACTTAAAATGTAAGAGCCAGGTAATAATAAGCCTGAGATATTGGCTGAACATTTATAAGTAATATTAAGCCTCTGTGTAGTGATTTGGGAAGTGACTGCTGGGTATTTGGGATCAAGCAGCTCTGAGACAGGAAACTTCCAACTGTAAGTCATATGATAGATCTATGTCTAGTTTTCTGAGGATCTATCATACTTATTTTGACAGCACCTGTACCAATGAGCACTCCCACCAACTTTATATGCTCACCAACTATGTATGAGGGATTCCACTCCCCACATCTTTGTCAACATTTCTTTTCTTTGTTTGTATAACATTATATACATATTATTATATATTAAAACATATTATTATTATACATATTATTAAAATCAAATTGCTACTCATCCAGAAGCCTTCTCCCTACTGACTAGCTTTCACAGTTTTCTAAGGGGTCATGCAGATTGCTGGGAGTAAAAGTCATCAGCAGCTTTAAATAAGCTGTGAGCCCTGTGGCTATAATAATGAGCCATTTTATGAGTGTAGCCAATGCCATTCTGATTGGATCTGAGACCTGTTCCATAGGCATAAAGACATGCTTAGTTCTATAATCTAGCCACAAATTGGACATTGTCATTATACATCACGAAAGCTCAGGAATCATTTGAAGAAAGAGGAGCAAAGACTGAAAGAGACCGAAGTTGGGAAGACCAGAACAAACAGTATCTTCTGGGTCTGACAGGTCTATTCCACTTATGAATTGACTGCAACTGCTTTTGTCTGCATAAGATCCACAGAAGTCCAGTCCAGTCATGTAACATGGGGGTGAAGGGTTTCATGAATCGTCAATCCTGAGGCACTATGGACAGTTGATGGTTTCTGGAAGAGCGAGAGATACTTTTCTTTAAGGATGTGGCCCCTGGTAGGTCAAAAATGTTTCAAAGGAAGGCCACACAACCACGGATATAAAGGTAGCACAAATTGGACTCTATAAGAAATTTAATAAACAGAAATGACAAAGTTGAAGGTAGGTGTAGATCTGGGAGTATTTAAAGGGAGGAATGAAGAATTGATATGATTAAAAACACCTTATGTAAAATTACAAAAGAATTAATCAAATATTTTTAAAAGCTAAAGGCAATTATAAATAGATAGATATCTTTTTTTCATTTAAGTAATAATTTTAATACTGTGAAATATTGATGTCTGTAGAAAAAAACAATATGAAATAAGTAAGCACATTTACTACACACAACATTTAAATTAGTATGAGATTTAAAAATGTAACACACGAAAAGATGGTGAGATTTTCTAGCACAGCAAATTACTGAAAAGAGTAATTTTATCATTAACATTTGTGTAAGATGGGAGAAAGGCAGCGATTATGATGGTGGACATAAGGAAAATTCCCATAGGGTGTCTGCAAGCATTTCTATAATTGCGACTGTGGCCCATAATTCACAGTGGCTGCAATGCACAGATGAATGACACAACTTTCCTTTGATTCATACATATCTACGTAGTTTAACAAAGTTTGTACTAAGCCTTAAGACATCTCAAAGGCTATTGGCTAAAGGTATTCTCACAGCATTTACTAGCACAGCTCTCTGAGAGTCAGGGGGTCCCCAAAACACATCATCCTCCACAGAGTAATATCACACCCTCAAGCACCATGCCAACATGCCAGGACCCCAGAGCCACAGGACACTGGAATGTGCTTCAGATAAAGTATCACAGTGCTTAAAACACTTTTTATAAAAATGTGAATGTTGATAGGTGCTTAACAAAATTTTCATGAAAGAAGAAAGGGATAGAGGGAAGGAATAAAAGAGAGAAAAGGAGAAGAGAGAGATGTTACAAGAAATTTACTGCCCAAGGGAGTGATTTTCAAACAGATGAAAAATTGTCACAGTTTAAGCAGCTAACAATTTTTCCTGTTGTGAAATGATTGTGCTGAATATGCAAATCCACCCGCACATTAAAGAGCAGGAAAACGAAGGAGGTGAAATGGTCATGCCCAGGAATAGTTTATTTTTCCATCCAGCTTAGATCAGGGAAGAAATATTTTCCCTTGCCTCTTTATTATTATGACCTTATAAGGTATGTGTAGCACTTTTCTCTTTTTAGGATAATTTATAAAACCAAGGCTACAAACCCTACCCACCAGAAACCTTCAAATTTCATCACCATATCTCTGTCTTTTTAAATTTCAAGCAGTCTCAAACTTATTATTCTTCCAGTCTCCTTCAGTAAATGGTCATGTTTCCTGATCCTACTGAGGGCTATAATTTCCTCTCCCTCTCTCTCTTCTCCCCCTGTCTGTGTATGTGTGTGTTTCTAGTTAATATAAAACAAAAGTTTAACAAATAATCTCAAGTTGACTCATTGAGACTATTTCTTCAGCAACACTGTTGCTTACATTCACATTTACATCTTCTCAGTGGCATCTTGTGCCTATTTTCAGTACTGATGCATGTTATGATTCCTTTTTTTATTTTTGATCACACTGTGTTTTGTACTTATGAGTTTTCACCTGCCTGTGTTCTTATGAGATTTCCTTATGTTTGGAAACCTCACCCAAGACTCATGTTTCAAATGAAGGTGACTCCAAAGGCAATGTAGACTTTTTTTTTGCCAATCATACTATTTAGTTGTTAAAATTTAAAGTATAAAAATTAACATATTTTACCTTTATGAATAGATCCTATATTTACAAGTGGTCATTCCAAAGCTTAGATGGATTTTATACTTTGCACCAGAGCTGAGAGCTGGTGCTCTACTGTCTGAGTTACAGAATCCCGAAATGCAGTTGACGAGCTTCCCATTACTTTTGTTGCTAGAGTTGATTCTAAGGCTGAGTATACACACTGCTGGATAGATAGCAGCAACTCTAGTTAGAATTACAGACTCTACCCCAGGATATAATGTAGCTGTAGTTATGGGCACAGCATATGAGCTTCCTGCTTCTCAGACATGGGCGAGGAACAGTAGGTGGAGCTAGATAGTCTGGGCAGATGAGGAAACCTGAGGGGAATTATCTATGACTTCTTCTTAGCAAAAATTACATCATGATCCAAGTACGAAACTACAGTAAAAGTTGCATGGGTGAACCTTGGGGACATCAGTTAAGATTTGAAGACTAAAATTAAACATCCTACAATATTACAATACAAAGATGTTTTAGAAAAGTACATTGGAAATAAATGACTGGGTTATTTTTCTAAAATTTATAAACTTCTTATGAAATTGCTAATCTGTTATTGAACAACCAGTGAGTACACAGTGAAGGGACTGTAAGGAGAAGATGCACAGATGTCTTTATGGCATTAATAATAGTGAAAGGTTTGCATTATTTCCACTTAATCATGCTCATAATTTTCAACTTTTCCAAAACTGCAACACAGTAAGCTTTCTTCTTTCTAACGTCTACAAAAGCACTAAAATATCTACTTGTGTACTTTCTTGTGCTTCATTTACAAAAATCTCTCTGGTTTGTAAAGCTGCAGGTGACACACTTGTTCACATCCAGACAGATCAGTAGAAACAAATGTTTTGGGCTGGAGAGATGGCTCAGCAGTTAAGAGCATTGCCTGCTCTTCCAAAGGTCCTGAGTTCAATTCCCAGCAACCACATGGTGGCTTACAACCATCTGTAATGAGGTCTGGTGCCCTCTTCTGGCCTTCAGAGATACACACAGACAGAATATTGTATACTAAATAAATAAATAAATAAACAAACAAACAAATGTTTCTTATTTTTCATGGGCATGTGCCATGTCACTTTACAACCATTGTAACCTCACTGCCTTTCTGCTCATGTCTCCTTTTCAGAATAGAGCATCCCTACAAAGCTGAGTCCCCGTTTTTAGCTTAAAGATCTTCTGTGAATGTACCACTGTATTCTTGGCTATCTCTCTGCCTGGAGTTTGTACACATTCTGTTGTCTTGAGTTGATAAAGAAGTCATACCACTGTCCTGTCTCTAACTCTTCACTTAGCCATTTTCTTCATTGACTTCCTGGGCCCTGATCATAGACACCCCAAAGTGTTTGGAATGAGAATGTCCCCATAGGTTATATTTGAACAATCCAGTTCTTGGTGCACTTTGGGAAGCTTTAGGAGGTTCAGGTTTGTTTTTAGAGTAGAAAGATTTGTGCCACTTCCAGGTTGGTCCTTCCGGTTCATTGTTGCCTTTGAAGATGGGAACTTTCAGCTTCATATTACTGTCACCACAGCTACTGCTTTTTATCCTGCCTGCCCCACCATGGTGGACTCCTGCCCTAACTGGGGCCATAAGTCAAGAGAAACCTTCCTTCCATATTTAAATCAGGTATTTCTTCGATTTTCAAATTAGGTCATGAAATATTATTATGCCAACACAAATTAACTAATATAGACCCTGATTCTTTTTCCCTTTTAGAGTAATATTTAACAGAAGTTGGCTTTCAGTTCTTGCTAACATAACAATATTGAAAGGCAGAATGAAGTATTTCTTTGCTTAACCATAGATTTCTCTTTGTATTTCTCTAACATGGCAAACACAGCTATTGAATAGGAATCAAGCTCAGTGATTGAGCTGAGGGCACCTAACCTGGAGATGTAGAAAGGGTTTCAAGTTCCCCATGGAGATTTGCCATACTTGCTCTGTTCTAGACACAGAAGTTCTACAAGGCAGAGTTATCATAAAAATAATCACTTCTTAGAGATTAAGAAGAAGGATATTGAGAAATTAATTTTAGTATCCAGAAAGTGGCAAAGCCAGGTTTGAATTTAAGCAATTGTGAACATTGACCAGAAACTCCAGTTAAGTGTCCATGAGCAAGTTTCACACATCACATCCAGGAGTGTCTAATGTGTTATCCATAATTATGCCCTCTGACAGCTCACTGTAAACAGGAAATTTTGTCATTTAAGCAAAAAATAACCTACTAACAAAAATGAAAGGCCATGTGTACAATAAAATGGTGTTACTTTAAAAATAGGAAGGCATGTCATGATAGAAAGATTTTCACTCTTATGGTATTCGTGTTGCGTTTTCACATCCAAGCACACTCGAGTTACAGCTACCACCTAGTAGAAACATTGATTCAAGAGAGAAAATATACTGTCTGAAAGCTATAGAGATGAAAGTGGGCAATGTGGAATAAACAAGTCAATAATGTGAAAAGAAATAATGGTTCTCCGTGTGTACATACCAAACAAGGCAGCACCAATTTTCATGAGGCAGAAACTGACAGAATTATAGGCAGATGCATGAATACTCCTGTTAGTGTTGGGGACTTGACTACCACTCTAATAAGAAAGACAGGTCTTGTATCTAGAAAAACAGTGATCTCAAAAGTGCTTCCAGGCCCTGCATACAAGTATCAGCTGTGGACAACATCTTCCAACTACAGCAAAATTGAAGTGACGTTGACAGCAAGACGTTACAATGTGTGCCAACTCACACTTTTCCGATATAAATAAGAAAATATCTGCTTTAGCCTCTATGGAAATTACATTAGAAATAAGTTATGGAAAGATGAACAGAAAATTTAAAATCGCTGAAGAGTCTCCAAGACTCTGTATATAAGAAATGGGTCAAAGCAGACACCCGGGGAAAACTTTTAAATGTTTTGATGTAACACTTATGAAAAGAAACACAAATTGTCATTGTTTTGACTACATTTATAGAAGCATTGGAAAGGCTGAGAGAGAGTGTTATAGTTTTTCAGATATAAAAGGAAAAATGCATTTATTTCATTGTTGAAATTTTATTTCATCTTCAGCTACCGCATCAAATTTTGTCTTTTAATTTTAGTGTTTCCCCAACACCTGACAAACACCTAATATCATTCCAGCCTCTGGAAATGACAATAGGAAAAAATTGCCAGTGTGTGTGTGCCTTCAAGTAATTTTGCTAAAGAATACAAATATAATGGAATTGGATGTTTGGAAGGCAGAATCATTATTTCACAGCAGGAAACTCATGAGGAGGAGGCACATTGTTAAAGAAACCTTTTTTTTTTTTAATGAAACTAAAAACTGTTAGGGAAACTTAAGGAAAAGAACAGCAGGAGCATATGACATTTCTTTTCTCTTAAAAAATTTATCATTTTTAATTTTAGGAGTGTAGTGTGAATGTTTTGTGTGTGTACATGCACACATGTGTGTGTGTGTTCGTGTGTATTTGTGTGTATGCCTGCAGATTCCCGCTCAGGCCAGAAAAGGGCAACAGGCTTGTCTGTAAAAGTTTATCTTAACTAGGTTAAATTGAAATGGAAAGAGCCATGTACTGTAGGCAGCATTATTCCATGGGCTGTAGTGCCAGACTTAATGAACAGGGAAGTCCTAGGTATGGGCGTGCCTCCATCTCCCTCTGCTTCGAGACAGTGGATGTAATGTAGCCAGCTGCATCAAGCTCCTGCTGTATTAAAGCTTACCCTCAACCTGTGAGCCAACCAAACCCTTCTTTCCATCACTTACCTCTCATCAAGGGTTTCACCACAGCAACTGGAGAAGTAAATCATATACCCATGTGATCTCCTTTTCTCGTGTGGACAGGAAACTTCTCATGGAAATAAGACATAACATAGATCTATATACAATAACTGAATGCCATTCTGTGTGTTATCGTGGGATAAAGTGACTTAGAAGTGGTGTGGCTGTCTCTAGAAGTGCTGTCTGAGAGATTTGCTAATGATTTCAATCACCCTAAAAATCTTGATTACTCACCATCATGGTGGTAAGGATCAGCTTAAAAGAACTCAAGAGAACCACACATCTCTACATACTCTATTTAACTCCTCTTCTGAAATTCTTGACGAAGTAAAAGCCACTACACAGTATTTGCATCTGTCCTTTTCAAAGAATACAGTTGTAAGAAAAAAGTTGAACAAATACTTGATCAAAGAAGACAGATAATATATCTAGTTTACATACACAAATGATAGTAAGCTCTGAATTTAGAAATTATGTACAACTTGGAAACTTAGTTTTTAAAGCAATCAGCTTGATTCTCTTTTTAAAATATGTACGTACTTGAAAACAACCAAACAGTCATTAAATTAACTTACCAATAACTTGAGAACTAGAAATTTCTGAAATTTAGGTTGAGAAAAAAAATGGGATGAAAATATTTATAGAGTAAGTAAAATATGTTGGGAGTATGCCTCAGCTTCTTTATTAACATGCAAATATGTAGTTTAAGTTTACAACAGATTTGTTAGAAAAATGTAGTAACCCGAGCCAATATTCAGTGTCAGCACTTGCGCTTGTGCTGAAGGACAGATAGCAATGCGGATGTGTTTTGTTGCTCACAGTAGTGTTTTGTGGTTGGAAAGCTTAGCATTTCTTTCTTATTTACCAAGGGAAATAACTTTGTAACAAAATATTTTTAGTCTTGATTTTCCTGTCTTGTCCAAGTCCCCTAGTTGAGTGACACATGTGGAGATCCATTGCCAATTTCTGGAGTTAAGTCCTTGCTTTTGCAAAACATTCCTTTATTAATGAAGGCTTTATCCTCAGCAAGTCTGTGCCCAGCTGAGTACTGATGCAGCTACTATGTTGCCTGTTGTGTTTCCTTCACTTCATCCCCTAGGAGTGTTCATGCTGCTCTCCACTCCATTTTCATTGCAGAGCCCATGACAGCCTCCTTATTTCCTTATAAACATCTTCAGCTGTGTATGATCCAGAAAAGCTGTTCACAGTTCATCAGGATGAGTTAGAGGCAGTACTGAGCCAGGGCTGTGGTTTTTCTGCCATCTGTGGTCGAGAAAGGAGGGGAATTGTGTGGTTATTTGAACGGAACTCAGACACAAATTAGCTTGAGGATGGTCAGGGAGACCTGAGCTCCTATCTGTGCAAATGTGTCTATTCTTGCACATACTTATTTTATTACTGAAAATATCACTTTTTATAACAAGAATCATTGAGTTGCTTATCTTTTCATGAGATTTGGAGTATAAAAATCAATTTGAAAATGAATTAATGTAGTTTGTAAATCAGTTCAAGGAAAAATACTGGGCTATATCAGACACTCAAGCATTTATCTTCATTGTTTGTATAAAAGCATCGTAATACATGACCTCCAATTTTCTTTCCCCAGTGCTGCAACCAAGACGGATGCATGGTCCTTTAGCAATTGAACAGGGAGGAAGACGCTGCTGTGTGCATTGCCTTTAGTAAAGCATCATTTCCAGGGTAAGAAGAATAAGCTAGATGAGCTACCTCAAATGTCTCTATCCCAGGCAGATCAGAACCCTAAGGGGTTATAGCCGCTCTCAAGAATCTGACTCCCCACACATTTACCTTCTCAGATGTAAGTTCTGCTGAGTTATCTCTCAATTTTAAGTGTCACAAGGTAATCATAATTTGTGGTATTCCAATGAACATTTTGTATGAAATAAACATATTTAAAATATCACTTCAAATGAATTTTGGAAGATACTGACCCACTTATTCCAAATATGATATTTCAATTTATTTTAGGTTTTTTTCTCTTTTTTTACTTTTCTTTTCTTTTCTTTCTTTTTTTGTTTTTTTGAGACAGGGTTTCTCTGTGTTACAGCTCTGACTGTCCCAGAACTGGCTTTGAAGACCAGGCTGGCCTCAAACTCACAGAAATCTGCCTGTCTCTGCCTCCCAACTACTGGGATTAAAGGGGTTTGTCACCACTGCCCGGTTTAGAGCTCTTTTTGTGGAACACATACAGTACCAAGTGTTGTATGTAGGCATTTATATCTGTTTCATTTATTGATATTTCTAGCCCCTTAAATATATTCAATTATTATTCTTTTACATACTAAACTAACTGTAGCTCAGAGAAGTTCATTCGTTTTATGACACCATAGCATTAGATAGAAATGTTTGTATCCTCTTACTGTACCAGTCTTTTCTCAAACGTTATTGATTCTGTTTCACAGTAAGAAACAGCAATAAGAGAAAGTATGCCAATGTACTAGGATACATGTCTCATGACTTCAGGAAAAATACCATGATGGTCAGCAAATCTTTAACTATTCAGTGATTATTAATTCAGGACTGAGATAATATTTTCAATTTGATAAGTGATGATATTTAGTATATGCTTTTAAAAATCAGTAATTTCTATGGGTCAAGTTCTCTCTCTCTCTCTTCTCTTGTCTTTATTATAAATTGCAGCTTTAGCTTTGGATGCTATGGTTGCATGGGCAATTCTCTCCACAAGTAATTGACACATAGCAGGTAGCAGCAGTAGGACGATGAGCTCCAGAAGTAAAATCTATATTGTCAGTGCTAGTGCCATAACAGACACAAGAAGTGCTTATATCACACTAGAAAGATTGTCATTTCTGCACAGTATTGTATTTGTACTTTGTAAATGATTACACAATATATCTCTTCTAATTAACCTGTATATCAGCAGTGATAATTTGAACATTCAAACTTTATGGAAAAGATAGATAGGCTAGTTAACTTTGTTCAGTTCATGTTTGAACATAGTTTATAATCGAGCATACATCTTTGCTGGGTGTATGTTTTATGTTGGGTTGAAAAGGTATGACCCAATGAACAAAGAAATTTATGAGGCTCTTATCAATAAGGAACTAAAAGTACAAAATGATTCAGTTTACTGATTTCCTTATTTTATAACTGAGTGTTTTTTTTTAAAAAAAAAGGTCTTGCGTGGTTTCAAACTGATTATATAGCTTAGGATGACCTTAAACTTCTGATCTTTCTACTCACATCTCCCCAGTTTGGAATTATTGGCGTGTACCACCATGCTTAGTGCATGCAGTCCTGGGGACCAAACCTGAAACTTTGCCAGTCCTTGGCCAAAACTCTAGCAACTGTGCTATACCTGTAACCCAGGGATATGTATATTTGAAATTTTATTTTTACACTTTCTTTTAATATTTTTGTCTTTCACATCCTGCATCTTGATCCCATTCATCTCCCATCAATTTGTATCTATCCTTTGCCCTGCAACCTCCTCTGCAAAATAAAATAAAGTTTAAGAGAAAAAAAGGAAAATATATGCATGTGGTCTGTGTGTGGATATGTACATGTGAGTGCCATATTCACAAAAATCAAAAGAGGGCATCAGTTTCCCTGGAGCTGCCTAGTGTCATGTTGGGGGTAAGAGAAGAATCAGTTCTCAATCAATAAGTCATATTCCCAGTCCAGGGCTACATTTTTTAATGTTGGATTTAGACACACAGGTGACCCTGACACACTTAAGAGCCATGACTCACAAACATAGTTCAAAGGTGTCACGGATTTTATTTCTCCATTCTTTGCAGAGAAAAACAGCTTTCGGTGGCTGATGGGAAGACCTTCTCAAACTGTCACCATTTTACGTGAAGTTAGATTAACTTTAGAAGTTCATTCCTTTGGCCTAAATGTTTCAAAATTTTGTGTAATTTTCTTATTCATGCTGACTAAATTGGTTTCATTAAATGAAGGAGTCTGTTTGAATTCAGATAAAAGCCTCTCACATATCCTTAGATCAAAGTCACTTTTCATTCAAGTTATGGAAATGATTAGATTTCTCAAAAAAAATTCTATTTCATTTTTCAAGAAGTTGAAGAAAAGGAAGTAAGAACTCCAATAGTTTTGAGTCTGGATTTAAAGTGAAAGGTGGAGTGGATTGTACGAACCAGAAACGCATTCATTTTATCACATAAGGATAAACCCTCGCTCAAAAAAATGTGTTGTGATAGTTTAAAAAGCACCAGTTGTTACAATAAACTATGAGCAATTGCATCAAAGTCCTTCTCAAATAATGCTGAAAATTTGTTTGGTGGGTGATCACAATAAGCAAAAATTTGTTTGCACTCTAGAATGACTGAAAAGAAGCAATGAATTGTGTCCAGTGAGTGCTCTGAAGATCTTATCTTCTGTCTCTCTCACAATACTTTCAATATTACAGTGATGATCCCATGAGAGAAGTTACCTGTTTGAGAAAACATCTTCAGCCACATACTCATTTACTGAGATGCTATGTACATGCTGAAATGTGACCACCATCACTAAGAGGACTCTCAGGGTAAGAGCTCTCTTGCTTCCGGCTCTCACTTCCGGCTGCTAGACTCAGTTCCTGCTCCCCATCATGTAGAGGATTGTGATCTACAACAGTGAGCTGTAAGTCTCTCCTAAGTAAATAACCCTTTATTATACGTAATTCTGAACTAGTGTGGGATTATTTTGTGTCTTCTGCCATCACTAAGGCATTTTTTCTTGTCCATTACAAGTCTAGTCTTACATACATACAACTGTTGTAACCTCTGCCAGTCTACACCATGATAGTATTAAGAGGGGAGGACTTGGCCTTTATTTCCAGATAATGAAAGGGAGACTTAAATAAGCAACTGAGGATTGGCAAGTGCATCACAACCACACTAACTATTCTATTTATTCCAAGCATGCATATTCCTGGGCTGAGAATGTCGGAAGCCGCAGCTGAAGTAGACTGAGTGTCTGAAACACAAACACATGAGTTTAAGGGCTGTCTTCAATACCTGTATCATGATGGGTGTAAGAAGACATCACATGACATATCTATCTTCATGTGCATGTTTTCACATGTACATACTTACAACAATTTATGGTCTTCGTGTAAGTGTTTTTAAATGTATTTATTTATGATGTATGACTATCCATCATCAGTGAAATGTTTCTGTGTACCTATTTTTAATGTATGTGCACATATATGTAGATAGATGTATTGGCAAAGTGGATGAAAACATTTTTGGATGAAGTGAATTTATAGCTTGATTCAAACTAATAACAGTATTGTTGACACTCTGACAATAGCACTGACCTTAATTCTATAGCTGCATCAGAGACTGCCATGATGCAAATAAAACAGGCAACATCTTCTTTCATGCAATTCAGTAACTGCAAGAGAAGCCCATTCCTTAATAAATGTTTCTCAGATAATACATTCTGCCAATACCTTAAATTATTTTTCTTTTCCAAATTTACCTTTTATTTTATTTACTTGCACCTGGTCTCACTGTATAGCCCAGAGACCTATAGATTTATATACAGACAGATGATATTTCCACATATTGGCAGGTAGATAATAGACAGAATTAAATGTGTGTATATATTAAAGGGCAGAAGGATGAGGCATGTTTTTAAGACACAATTGTACTCTGTAGCCTAATATAGCCTCAAGCTCACTGTGTAGCCCTGAATGGACTCATACTAATGGCTATCCTCCTGTTTCAAATCCCAAGTGCTTGGATTACTAACAAGAGCCATCAAACCATCATGCTGGACAATATTTTTGTAGTTTTAAAAGTACATATTATTGCTTTGTATATAAAAATGTGAAATTCATGTTTATGTATTTGGAATTTTAAATTGAAGCTAAGAGATTTAGTTCTAAGTTCTGAATTAGGCACATATTTATAACTAAGAATGACAACTTCATTTTCCTCAAGTACTCATTACTTTCTGCTGTTGCAATAGTATATTATCACCAAAGCAAATCAAGGAAGAAAGAGTTTGATTTGGCTTACCGTTTGAGAGGAATAAAGTTTGACATGGCAGGCGTGTCATGGAATGAGGCATGGCATGGTGGATGTGGGAGAAAGCTAGCTCATTGCATTTTAGCCACGTACAGGAAGCAAAGAGAGTCAGAGAGAGAAAAACGGGGGTGGGGAAGACTGACAGAGAGATAAAAAGAGAAAGAGAAAAAAAAACAGAAAGCAGAGAGATTTTACAAACTTTCAACCAACCTCCCATGACTTACTTTCTCCAGCAAGGCTCCGCCCCCTAAATGTCTCATAACTAACACAAATGGCACCAACTGGAGAACAAATGTTAAAACACAGGAAACTAGAAGGGACTTACCTCACTCAAGCTGTTACATGAAACAAACACTTCAAGGAATTATACTTAAGAATTATCCACAACTCATAATATAATATCTAAAGCAATGTTCACAGCAAACTCCTCAATGTATTTTTTATGTTTTGAACACATTAGATATTTAGTTAAATTTGATATAAAATTTCAATTAGTTTAAAACATTACTGGCACAAAGCATATTGTAGATGTCTCTCATGTGGGCAAACATGTGGGCGTGGAAATGAACAAATTCAGGGAGGACAATTCCTGAAAAGCATAGATGTGCCATCAGTGGAGTTGGAGGATCTTAGAAAGGAAGGGTGGAGTCCGTATTTGGAAACCAGAAGATGTTATGATTTTTAATAAACAGATGCTATGGCAGAAATCAGAATCAGGCTTGAGGAAAAATAGGCAATGTGTGCGATGGGAAATGAATAAGTGACCCACATGAGGATGTGAGCACGGCTGGTCTGCCCGGGATGCCAAACCCCTTTTGAAACTTAGGCACCAGGTCCACATTGGCAGTGCTCCTGTCTCACATGGATCTGGTTCTACTGTACTAGATATAGTTTTCTTACCCTTTCTGCTTACATTTAAGCTTGAACGTATGTATGTATGTGTGTGTGTGTGGTTTACATTCCTGGTTGACCACCTTTAGAGGGATGTATTTCTCCCATAGGAAGCCTTTGTTGCAGGAAGAAGAAAGTGTATTTTCTGGTAGTGTGGAGCAAGGGCAACCACTACCCCAGGAAGTACACACTAACTATGACTTTTATGTGCTTTTTCTGGTACTTTAAAGCATTCTCAGGGGAAGCACACTTTTAAAGATTCTCAAATAGAGACAGAATTATTTGTGGTTTAGAAAAAGCATTCTGAACATGTAGCTTACAAACGAAGGAGTCTTCCAGATATGAGAGAAAAGGAAAATATAAATATCAGCATATTATTAAAGTGTGATTCTTAACACGTATTTTATCAAGTGTGATTCTTAGAATGCATGGGCTAGAAAATGACTGCTTCCAATGTCTTTTCATTATAATGCTTTATGAAAGAGCTCTTAATATTGTTTCCAATTCTATTCATTTTGATTATTTATGAAATAGTTTTTAATATTTCAGTGACAAAAATTATGCAAAATATCAAGGAGATCAAATGAAATAAAACTAAAGTAGAAAGTGAGATTATGTATACATTACAATAAAAATATGTTAAATGTGTTCCTCTGAAATGTCAAAGGCAGAAAGGAGAAAACTAACCATCTGTCTGACCACAAAAGACACTAACATATTTAATGTGCAGAATTTATTCTTCCCAAAAGGTATTCTCAGAGAGCAAATGTGGATGTTCTATAGAGTTGGACCTTAAAGAAGTCAAGTTGAGAAAATTATGTGAATGTTTCCCATACTAAAGATGGTTTAGGTCTTGGTTGCATTTTCTTATGGTGCATTTGTAACTACTTACAGAGGAAATATGTTGAGTGCACCTCCAGGAAGATTGCATTACTCTATTTTTGTAATAGTCTAGCAAGAAAATAAAGTTATCAAATATTTAATGGATTCCTAACCATAAGTCTTATCCTAAATTAAATAGAAAAAACACTATTCTCACTTTATGTTGTAAACTTTGGGAAAGAAGGAAAACTCCGGAAAGCACTCACTAATACTGAAACTAACACTTTCTCAGTATCTGCTTGGATCTTTCCAGTGCTCTACTAGCAAGCATACATATAAATTATGAGAGGTTCAAGTCTTCCTAGAAAGCACAGTGGGAAGGTTTTATTATGTTTGACTCTAACCAAGGTATTTTTGAGGGCAGAAGGTTGACACCTGCCCTTGTATCTTTCACCTTGTAGCGTTCTTGTAAGTAGGACTTGCTTCCAGGAGCATCAGAGAATAAGGGAAGGGTCTTTTGGATCATAGGCACAGGTGATAATCCGGGAATATCAGGAGCAGATCTCATCACCTTCACAGTAACAGGACTAACATTGACAAATAGAGTTTTAACTATTTAGAGAAGATGTTGAAAACATCAAAAATATCTGGAAAACTTGGTTAGTATTTTAGTACATACTCATAAGCTGGGAAATAAACATATTTTTTTAATTATATATATTTATGTATCTGGGTACTTGTATGTAGGAGGAGGGCTCAATTGTTTGTCTTGGCTGCCAAGAACCAAAATAATCACACAGAAACTGTATAAATTAAATCACTGCTTAGTCCATTAGCTCTGGCTTCTTATTGGTTAGCTCTTACATATTAATTTAACCCATTTCTATTAATCTGTATATTGCCACATGGCAGTGGCTTACTGGGTAATGTTCCCAGCGTCTGACTCTGGTAGCTCCATGGCATCCCTTCGACTCCTCCCTGCTTCCTCCAAGCATTCAGCCTAGCTTTTCCTGTCTATCTAAGTTCTGCATTGCTATAGGTCCAAAGCAGTTTCTTTACTCATTAATGTAATCACAGCACACAGAAGGGACTCCCACACCACTTGTATATGCGTTCACATGCCTGAGGAGGGCAGAAGAGAGTGGTAGGTCCCCTGGAACTGGAGTTACAGACAATTGAGAACCATGATGTGGGTGCTGAGACTGAGCTCTGATCCTCTGACAGGGCAGAGAGAACTCTTGATCACTGGGCCAGTTTTCTAACTCCCAAATTTAAGATTTTTAAATCTTCATTTTGGAATCTAGGGAAGTTATTTGGACTTTTGGAGCTTGGTATATTATAAGTCTGTATATCCTGGATGCTCAAGGGGATAAAGGTCTGTAGTGCTGTTTTTCTACTATTGGAGATGTTGATTTTATGAAGTCTTATCACATAGAGTGGCACCAACATCATTCTTCTCTGATATGACACTCTTTCATTCTGGAAAATCTGTAATCCTATCATCTGTTAGTTATTGTGCCTAGAGACAGTCACCCTACTCTGAGGAAATACTTGTCATTCTAAAATGAGTGACTTATTTTCAATCCTTACTGCACTTGTGACTCCACAGACAAATGTTCACAGATGCTAATGCAGAGCAGATGTTAAACCCATACCAACAACTTTGCATTAACGTCATAAATGCCCAATGCAGTCCATGTGCCACTTTCGCTGGGTCCTTTCTTCTGGTTGGATTATGGTCTTTCTGAGGAATCCCATTAATAGATTCACTAGTGCAAATTAAGCCATTCCACTGTGTACAATGAGGATTTAATAAGCCAATTCCAGCTTTTCTTTGTTCTCTGAAACATTACATTATTGTCTATAGCCTTTTTTATCTACAAACTGCTTCTTTTTACATAATTAATGAGTCATTTCTAGTGCATTCTTTCCTAGATAAAACCTAATGGTTTTTAACCATCGTGAACATTTAATCATCAACCCTCTGTGCAGTCTTTTTCTCACAAGTGAAACTTTATACCTAATATTTATATATTTTTATGTCCATGAAGACAAAAACTTTTGTAGAAACAAAGGCGTATTTGGAAGGGGTGTCTTTAAACACTTAATATAAATTACTATAGCTCTGTCCTTTTTTATAATTATTAATTCAGACTTGCTATTAAATAGAAATTTTTTGCTTAAAGTTTAGTATTTGATTGCTACATTAGCAAGCTCTTAGGATAAATCTTTTTTAGTGCTCTACTCTTTGTAAAAACATCAAGAGGAACAAATATTACAAAGTCAGGTTTTGTAATACAGTGTTGTAATCTAGAGCTTGGGAGGCTGAGGTTGAATTATTGCTGTAAGCCTGAGGGTAGCTTGACTTAAAAAGTCAGTAGCTGGACAGCCAGATCTATATATAAATATACCTTTTTACAATAATAAATGAATAAATATGATTTTAGGAAGAGAAGACATAAAGAAATGTAAAATAATGAAACAAAAG
The DNA here is from genome assembly GCA_004026605.1 of Ondatra zibethicus. Classification (NCBI taxonomy): domain Eukaryota; kingdom Metazoa; phylum Chordata; class Mammalia; order Rodentia; family Cricetidae; genus Ondatra; species Ondatra zibethicus. The sequence continues at coordinate 10,202 of PVIU01006047.1, read as the reverse complement.
CATCTTCACAAGAATTTAAGAAATGTTTCTCCCAAGTGAAGATACTTTTGTTTCATTATTTTGCTAGGAACTGTTCAGCCTGTGATTGCCCTTCCCATTCGCAGATGGCCCGGGATCAAGAGAGGAACTGGGATGTGGACAGCAGATATTTCCTTAGAAGTCCAATCTAAGGCTGCTCTGGTAAAACCCAGTGCAGAAAGACCCCGGGGCTGTAGTCTCCAGGTGCTGTTTAGAGAATGTGTCTGAACACACATGACAGTGCCCAGTGTGTTCCATAGCCCCAGATTCCAGGTTTGCTCAAAATGGACTCAGTTTATAGGCTCATTACATCATCAGGTCCAAAAATTAAAAAAAAAATTTTAAAAAAACAGCAGACACAGGGACTAAGACAAGACGATGGTTGCTATCAACAGCCATGGAGCTTCAGGGATGCTTGGAGGAGACTGAGAAACCCACAGAGGCTTCAAGGAAAGATGCATTAGTGGAGGATGAATATACAGAACACTCACTCGTTCCAAACCACCAACAACAAGCAAACAAAGAAGGCACGTCTTGAGGGAAGAGGCTTTTTAAACATGTACTCAATGTACTCAAGGAATTGGAAAAGATGGCAAAGTAGAGCTGCTCATGGAGGAGAGAAGTAAAACTAGAAACACAGTGGTAGTGAAGGATATAGAAGCACTGAAGGAGCACGTGGTTGCTGGGCAGAGCCAGTTCTCAGCCCTTGATGTCAGCATGAAACTTCCTCTGCTGAAGCTCACATTGCTCACCATGCTCAGACACAGAGAGCATGTGGCCTTGGTACTGACAAGGGGCTGCAAACAAGATGGCCATGCCCAGCAAGCTGGCAAGGCAGGCTTCCCCAAGGGGCGGGTTTGGTGTGTCACGCCTGGAGCAGAACCTGCTCAAGAGACGTTGCCCAGCCACAGTATCACTCTAACTCTGGGAAACAGCAGAATATCCAAGATGAATCTCAGCTATCAGTTTCATGGTGTTTCAAAATCCAGAGACCTTGAACCAGAGTAATGACTCATTGCAAGAAGTATTTGCATGTAAGGTGGTTTGGGCAAGAAAATATACTGTGTCACACAAAATAGTTTCCAACGCTTTTTTAATAAATGAAAGTTCAGTAGAGAGGTGGGAGAGATGGCAGAATGGAGGTATGCATGCAGACTCTGTCCCTGAAAGCTCTGATCAACTGCAAGAGCACCCTGGCTCTGAACAACAAGATATCTGAGATGAAGAAGGGTTCATTTTCTGTATTCAGGCTCCTAAAATACCACAGTGGTCTTTTGCCTCCTGAGCCCATGTTGATGTCTGAGGTCCACTGGAAACCCTGTGGACGTCTGTGATTCATGCTGTCACTGGCTGTGATGGGCAAAGGAAGCGTCTTTGGCAGTGATGTATAGACTGCAGATTCATATTGTGAATAGGAGACATTGAGGATTTCTATGCTATGCCCCCCCAACAAAGGAAGCTATTGAAGAGAGCCCTTAAAAATGGTGACAGTGATGCTGAACTCCACATGGATGACTTCTGGTGGGGGTGGCTGGGAAAGGACTCAATTATCTTTAATGGGCTGGCCAGCAGGAGTTTGACCATGCTCCAATGTGTATATGAACAATAGAAATTGAACTTGGTGCATTTATTTTCATTTTGAGGGGAGGGCACAATGGTCGGAAGGTAGACCTGGGAGGAAGAGTGGGAAGCCAGTGTGATCAGGGTACATTGTATGATTCCCAAATAACCAATAGGGATGTAATGTTGGAGAAAAAAAGAAAAATAAGGTGGGGGGAGCAGTTACAGGCTTTGAGCCCACCCTTTCACCAAACTAACTTTAGCACAGGTCCCATATAAACATTAGTTAGGCATCATACACTGAATATTCCCAACTGATATAGCCCCTCCTCAATGCCAGCTTGGGTCCACTTGCCTTGCATGCAGTTTTGACTCCAAAGTACCAACTCCTAAGGACACATACTCCAGAGTGGCACCTGCTACACTAGAAACCCAGCAAACCTCTGTTTTCAATCTCCTGGCCAATATTCACAAGCCCAGGTTCGTATTGGCTCTCTAAACTCAAGATCCAGGTTTTCTCTGTATGAGGCTGATCCAGGGCTACCATACTGCTGCCCTGGTCCTGCATGCTGGAGGTTTCACACTGCCAGCCTGCTACAGTAGACCAGGGGTCCATGATTATAATACTGGGCCTTGTGCACCCAGGATGCATGATGCTTCTGAAGTCCAAATCTAAAAGGTCTCACACCCTGGTCCCAGTGAACCAAAGTGTTAAACTTATCCTGGAACCTATATCTCTCATACAGATATGACGAAAGCATCACCCAATTACAACTTTTTATCATGAGATCGATGAAACAGGAATAATTTGTTATCTCATTTACTGTACTATGAAGATACTTAGAGGATATTAATATAAGAACTGTAAGAGCACCTGAGAAATGAAACTTAGCAGAAATGGCGTTACGGTCATTTGATGATAAAGGTGTCAGATGGTCAATGGCAGGCTTTATCATAACTAAGGTGGCCTTGCTAACACAGTTGTTGGATACTGTAGAGACGTAAAGAAGAATAGAGAGACAGTTTCAGAAAATGAATGCTTGAAGTTCAACCTTGTTCAGGAAAAAGAGAAACAAATGATCAGATTATGAGAAAAATGCCAAAAGGATGAAGGCCTGAGTTTGATGGCCCAGTTCCTGCATGGTGGAGGGAAGGAATGATACCCTCAAGCCGGTCTTTCACGTCTACATGATCATGTACATCTTGACACATGGTCACCCCCACACACACCCAAAATTTGAACAAGCTTACTTATTCATTTTGTAAATGCCTGAAAGAATGACACTTTTGGAATCTTATATGGAAATTTGAGAATAATTGTATGTACTTCCTGTTAGGTAATTTCATGAATAATAAAATCTGTTCCCTTAACATCTATTATCAGTTCCTTACGATGTGACCACAGCACTACCATCGGGCTCATTTCATGCCATATGCTCACATTCGGATACCGTGTGGTATCACAACTAGATGGCCACCCTTTGTTAAGATGCTTACACCGGTTCCTTCATCAGCCTCTGCCATGTCCTCCTGACTCCACCCAGCTTCTTGTAACCACTGTTCCATTATCAGTTTCCCTGAGAAGGTGGGAATTTATGATTATTATCAGTATTTTATTTTATATTATTTTATTACTTTAATGGGAAAAGCCTCTTGCTAATCCCTAATTCCTCCAAGCTCTGTTCTCCTGCGACATAGGATGGCCTTGAGTGAAGAGTCCTTTCTCTTGTTTCCTTAGGAATATCATTTCCATACCACTCTGAGACCTTGTTATATGCATGGGGCTGTCTTGGTATAGTTCAGTCTGCTGTTGACCCTTGACTTCCCTGTATCTCAGTAGTCAAAATATCTATAGTTTTGGCCATGTTATCTTTCAATATAATCTCTCTGACCCCCTTTCTTCCAAGTATCACTTTAAATTCAACTCTTTTAAGCTGTCTCCAAAGTTCCCCCATCTCACCTCTCCCACCATTTTCCATTAGTTTTTCTCCCTTTTGAATGTATGTTTTCAAACAACCTATCTAGCCCTTTGGTTTTCCCCTCCGTTTGATCTGCACTCCTATTGATGTCTTTATATTTTTTATATTTTTATATTTTTAACTTTCTCCATAAGATTTTCAGTTCAAAGTTTATTTTTAATTAATTCTACCTACTGCAGTTCTTGGTTAGGATATCAAAAAATTTCTCTGTATTCTATTGAAGATACATAAGTTACATTAAGGCCACTCTTTTAGACTCTCTGTTAAAGAATTTGTTCACAATGTTTAATATCTAGTCAGTTTCTGACACTTTTTCTTGACCATTAGATAAGGCCCAAGTTCCCTGTAGTTCCTTCCTTGTTGGTGTGTGACACTATCTCCACCTAAACTACAAAACTTCATATGTGTTGCATACATTCTTCACTCAACAGTGAATGGAGAAGAGAGTCAGCAAATTCAGTCTGTCCTGCTTTGTAAATCTTCTGCTTTGCTTTCTGTGTGTCTCTTTCTAGAGTTCCCTGTGTCTCCACAGTAGGCAGATGCTATAACAGATGGTGCAGAAAACACAAGGAGGAAGCACTAGCAGAGTTAATGAAAAGGTTATTCAGTACAACCCATGATAGAAAGAAGTGTAATGGTTAAGCATTTTGTAGAAAGTCTTGTAAAAGGAGGTTAATTTCACATTTATCGCTTAGGTGAGGCTATTTGGTGCTCTGTTCTGAATCCTGGAAGCAATTTCTAGATACTTGCCAAATCACTTCTCCTACTTAGAAAACAGTCCATACTCTTACTAACCTAGTGGCATGAGGTCATTCATTATTGAAATAGTGAAACCATTTATTATACTATTTGTTACTAATAGGGTACAACTGTTCATTTTCCTGAATAAGAAAACAAATCCTGTGTACACAGAACTGCACTTGTTTACCATAGTCTAAATAGAATACCTGTGATATCTACAGACAATCCCTATTCATGTGTTTTAATTACACATGAATATACATGTGTAATTAGAAAATACAATAGCATCCTTACAGAGAGTGCAGCCCTACACTTATTCATCACATGTAGGATGAGTATTCTGAAAGTTGAGCTACCATTTCACTCTAGAGAACTTTTAGTGCATAAAAACGCAGGGAGAATATGTCAATGACCTTGAGGATAATTAAACACTTCAAGAAGATTTAGTAAAGGGTCAAAACAAGTTGGGTTTACTACCAATTAACGTCTTAAAATAAGTTTAATACAAATTAATCAAAATATCAGTTTAGGATTCTAGAGTGGGTAGCTACAGTGAGAGATTTACATTAATGCTTAGAGGACAGAAGCTTAAATGTTCTAAATATATTACTGAAGAAGAGAACTGCTAAATGGAACAAGCTGTATTTCATCTAAAATTTCCTCTCCCAAGAGTAGGGATGTGGGATTGTTCTCTCTTTAGACTTCTTAGGAGAGACAATGGAAACCAATGAATTGAATCAGCAGTTGTATGAACTGAAAGAGAACATATTTCCCTTAGAGCCACAGAGTATTGGTACAGATATATCTCTGTTAAATATACGCCTGCATTGTAGTGACCATTATCCTTAAAACAACATATGTGCAGCCGCTCTACTGTGTTCAGAACTGAAATTTCCTTTCAGCTGACCATGAGCTCTGGGCTCCTATGATTTTTTGTCTACTGCTCCACTGTGACCCATGAGCCTTGATTGGGGTGCGGAGGTTCTATGCGTGTATTCTCTTTATAGCTTAGCATTCTACCGTCTCTTATCTGAAGCTTTGTCAGTTATGGGCCACTGTGTTCATCACTATTCACTAAATGCAGAAGCTCATCTATCAGATGAGAAGTGTGGGGTGCAGTAAGCTATGGGTATAAGGATAAGTCATTGGGAGTCAGTTGAATACTGTGTCCACTTAAGCAACATAAAATTAGTAGGTTCTCTTCTAGGGCCTATGGCCTGTCTTGGATGCTTTCTTAGAGAAACAAATATTGTCGTGTATGGGCTTCATCTTCTGGAGTGTGCCATAATTTCAACCAGAAATGGGTTGGTTACTTCCATGATGTTTGTGTCATTGCACATCACGACAGACTAGTCACTATAGTTCTTAGGATTAATAGCAGCATATACAAAACATTTTCAAGTCCAACCCTAGCCAGCATAAACAGGTGAGTTGGACATAAAATCTCACCCAGTTTCTTGGAGATATTGGTACTTATTCTCTCTGGTAGTGGGAGAGTCAGTTCTATTTTCTAAGAGGATAGCCCCTGCTGTTGAAGACTTAAAAAGGGGTCATGAATTTGAGTGTGTTAAAAACGGAGGGTGACTCTTGGAAAAGTCTTTGAATATGATCAAAATACATTGTATGGAACACTGAATGAACTAATAAAACATTTTAAATAGTAGGAAAAGCTCACAGTGAAGAGTGTTATATTACTCTCCTGTGATTCTGATCATAGTGTTTCTATCTTTCCCTTTAATACCCACCACAGATCACATGTTTTTCCTTTGAGTAGGAAGATATATATACTTGTAACAGTCTCTGAAATTTATCTATATTCTTAAATAAATCTCTGCATTTTTATGATGATTAATGTAGACTAACAACAGGCCACTACCTGTTCCATATTTCACATTTCAGCTTCCTCAATCCTTCATTGTATCCTTAAATACACCAATGTCTTCCGTTCTAGTACCACATGCCTCTGCTAGTCCTGTCAAAAGTCTTCTCTTAAGGAATATTTTAAAGTTTTGAGAACTTCACACATGCATACAAGGTGTTGGATAAATCTACCCCATTCCCTCCTTCCAACTCCTTTTCTACTCCTCCACACTCACTACTTTTCCCTGTAAACTTCTGGAACAGAGGTTGCCTTTCAGGGTCTACATTATTGGAGAAAGACCAGAGAACGGGAGCACATGCACTCCCTCTGTTTCATTTAGTGTGGTATTGTTGGTTGAATTAGAACTCTGCCTGGAAGGTGGCCTTCACTATTCGAGAGATCACAACCTGAGACTACAACTATGCTCAAAATAAATCTTTTCTTCATAGAGTTATACATCCTCAGGAATTTCATGACAGTGATATAATGTGAAGGAAGCCACTTGTTCCATGGATGAGTAAAACAGGAACACATTCCAAATGACATCATCACGAACTGGGCAGGTAACATTTAGTCACTTATCCAAGTTCTGAGTCTTTGCAATTGCAGTAAACTAATTGGGTGAAAACCCACTGCCCAGAGCTATGGGTTCTAAGAGTTTCTAATGCTGAGTAAGTCACTTCTACCACTCATTGTCAGTTTCTTAAGCGATTTTGTGTTTTGCCTATGCTTCATCATTTAATTATATTTTATTATATTCAAAATGGATTAAGCACTTTTCAGTATGTATCACCGTACAGCTTCTTCTGAGTCACTTCTTCTCATTGTTATTCCATTGAAATTTGTGAGATTCAAAGGATAAAGCTCCCTTTGATGACTCTGGTGTGCATATGCATTAGCAATGGACATTAAAACAAGAGAACCTTTGTGGTACTTCTAGCCTTCAATATTTGAATCTCGTTTCCAATGAATATGCTCCTAGAATTTCTCTCTTTTATTTTCATCTTCTTTTTTTCAGTTTCAGTGTGTGAGTTAGTGTTTGTGTAACTGATGGGGATAGTGGGGTAAGATAGTTGCTAAGCAACCACATCTATTTCAAATGGGATGTTGAGACCTATTTCTATGAGAAACTTGTATATGGAGTATCTGAGGGAGAAGTTGCTTTTAAATAAAAAACCTACAAAAAGAGCTTTGAAGCACATAGCTGTGCTGTTTTAAAAGGATCACCAGGAAAAGAAAAATTGGATTGGATAGGATATTTAATTTACAGATAAGTTTTAGGTGAATATTTTTAGAAGACATGATTAAAGTTTTTAAAAATATCTTCATATTGTTTCTTGACAAAATAGTAATGTAACCCCCCCCCGAAATTCTGCTTAACTTCTCCAGTTTTCATGAATTTTAAGGTTGTTCATGGCTACTTGATTCTCTGCTCAGAACTATTGAAGAATGAAATAAATCAATCTTCTTTGGCTGTGGAAATATTTAACATTTATATGTAAATTGTGGATATATATTTATCATTCAACCTCCCCTTCTAGTTACATATGACTCTTGTAAAAAAAAAAAGACTTTCCTTAGATTTGGAAAGTCCTTCATTTTCACATACAACATAACATTATCGCAAGAATGTCAGCTCATCTGGAGCTCCTGCTGCACAGGTTAGGGAAAGGGGTAAATAAGTGTTTCCCAGCAGAGAGCAGATTAAAGTTCTGCCTTCAACATACATAGCCAAAGATTCATGCTAAAGTGTTAAGATCTCAAAATACAGAGTGAGAAAACAAAACACAACTACACTGTAGTCTGAGGTTTCTGTCCTGCCCAGTTCCCGCAGTCATTTTGTCCCAAAGAAATCACACAAAGGTCTACTTCAGTTATAAACTGATAGGCCTGGTAGCTCAGACTTCTTATTAACTCTTATAACTTATATTAGCCCATTGTTCTTCTCTGTGTTAGCCACGTGGCTCAGTACCTTATTTGGTGAGGCAGTCACATCTTGCTTCTTCTGTGGCTGGGTCACGACTACAAACTTCAGAATTGTCTTCCCAGAATTCTTTTGCTCTCATTGCCCTGCCTCTACTTCCTGCATGGGTGCCCTACCTATACTTCCTGCCTGGCTACCAGCCAATCAGCATTTTATTAAGCAAGTACAAGAAACAAATGTTTACAGGGTAAAACCATTGTCCCACAGCAATCCCCCCTTTTTTTATAAGAACAAGAACTCTGAATCTAATATCCTTTGTTTAGCTTTTTGCCTGACTATTATCCATGACAACTTGTAACCAACATTCTAAACAAAGGAAAATATCCATAGTCAACTTTTTTGGGAATGTAGTCATAGTTTTTCAGGCTACTCCCTGCTGAATTGGGGTGCTGATATCTTATGGGGACCTAAAGAAAATTTAGAATTATGATCAAGTTTTGATTGGCATATCATGAAAGACTTGATCATCTCAGCCAGCAGTCCTGAGGCTGTTCTGGATGTAGAACTCAGATATTTGGGTCATCTGCTGCTATCAGAGATTTCTCAGGGGTTTTCCTTGATCAAACCTTATTTTTCTTAGGCCAGAATAAATCTATAGCCTCTCATTTTCTGTGGAAACAAAACCAAAGCCTCTTCTCCAAAGTAACATATCTTTTGACTTCAATTTTGACGTCAAGGCATTTAAAAAACATTTATGTTTTATTAATCCATAAGCATTTATATTTAAATGTCTTTTATCAGCTGTTGTTCCTTCCTCAGCTGTCAAGCAATTCAAAGACAACATAATAATATACAGTAACCAGACGCTCTGTGTATTTCCCATCTTTACATGGCTTTACTTTAAATTGTATTTCTTTTATTTTTACGTTTAATTTCTGGTTTTTTGAGACAGGGTTCCTTTGTGTATCTTTGGCTGTCCTGGAACTAGCTCTTGTAGACCAGCCTGGCCTTTAACTCATGGAAATTCTCTGCCTCCCAAGTGTTCAAATTAAAATTGTGTCCCACCACACCCAACTACTCTCTTTCTTTTTTAAGGACTTTATCTTTTTTCTTCTCACAAGCCTACATATATTTTTAAACACATCATAAACCATTTGGAGGTTTTGTCTTTGAATTTATCTTTACTGTATATCTCTCGTTTTCTGACCACAAATTAAAGGGTCCTTAATTTGTTAAGCAATATCGCTAGGATTAAAGCCATGGCTTTGATGGTTGGATCGAGCCCATTCCTTAGCTTTCTGATCCCCGCCACCACCAAAAAATATGCAGTCAGCTTTTCATCAATAGCATTTAAGTGTTTCGTGGCAGGACCTCTTAAAAAAGCTGCAAAGTATCAGGGAAATGCAGATCAAAACAACTTTGAGATACCATCTTACACCTGTCAGAATGGCCAAAATCAAAAACACCAACGATTCCCTATGCTGGAGAGGATGTAGAGTAAGGGGAACTCTCATCCATTTCTGGTGGGAATGCAAACTTGTGCAACCTCTTTGGAAATCAGTGTGGCAGTTTCTCAGGAAATTGGGAATCAACCTACCTCAGGATCCAGCAATACCACTCTTGGGAATATACCCAAGAGATGCCCAATCATACTACAAAAGCATTTGTGCAACTATGTTCATAGCAGCATTGTTTTTAATAGCCAGGACCTGGAAACAACCTAGGTGCCCCTCAATGGAAGAATGGATCAAGAAAGTGTGGATTATATACTCATTAGAATACTACTCAGCAGTAAAAAACAATGACATCTTGAATTTTGCATGCAAATGGATGGAAATAGAAAACGTTATCCTGAGTGAGGTAACCCAAACCCAGAGAGATGATTATGGTATGTACTCACTCATTAGTGGACCCTAGCTATTAAATAAAGGACACTAAGCTTATAGCTCACAAGCCCAGAGAAGCCGAATAACTAGGTGAACCCAAAGAAAGCATATACAGATCCTGCTGGAAGTTGGAAGCAAACAAGATCATCAAGCAAAAGTTGGAAGCCAGGGGGCGGGGATAGAGGTGGGCGGTAGGGGAGCAGGGGAAGGGGAGAGGGGGAAGGAGAAGGGAG
>PVIU01006046.1:80342-106142 GCA_004026605.1 Ondatra zibethicus | reverse complement strand
AGATGCTTTCATTCTTCCATTGTATAATTTTAGCCCCTTTGTCAAATATGAGGTGTTCATATGTTTGTGGATTAATATCCGGATCTTCTATTCGATTCCATTGGTCAACATCTCTGTTTTTATGCCAATACCAAGCTGTTTTCATTACTGTAGCTCTGTAATAGAGTTTGAAGTCAGGGATGGTAATGCCTCCGGCAAAGAGCCAGCTGGTGAAGAGGCAGGAGGATTATGATTCTGAATTCCAGCTGTGTTAAGCATTTACAAGGCTAGTGAGAGGACTCAGTGGGTAAAAACTCTTGCAAGCCGAATAGCCTGAGTTGATTCCTGGAACTCACAGAAAAATTCAGATGCAGTAGAGTCCATCATTATTCTCACTCCTCTGTGGAGATGGGGAGTGGAGGCAGGAGAATTGCCTGGAAGGTGCTCAACCACCTTGTCTGCAGTCTATTGTGCAGAAGAAATAAGAGAGTAAGGCACGGACTGACTCTGGAAAGTGTCCTGTGACTTCCACTCATGTTCTGTGGTATGCATGCCCCATCTTCAATAAACAAACACAAATCTGAAAAGAATCAAGAGGGTTGTCTCTAAGAAGTCACTTGAAGACTGCAGATGTGGTTCAGTGGTAAAGTGCTTGCCTAGCACCCCTGAGGCCCTAGGCTTGATCCCTAGCATCACACAAATAAGTTTAAAGGAATATTTACTACATTATCTGCTGCCAAGCCTAATGACGTGAGAACTTAGAATCAACATGGTGGAAGTGGTCCTACTTCCCAAGGATTGTCCTTTGATCTCCGCATTCACTCCAAGGTGCCTTTCCTCCCCAAAATGCATAAATAAATGTAAAGTATAAAAAAACACAATGGTGCATTTACAATTATTATTAGGCTTTTGAATTTTTGAAAAAAAAAAGATGATTTGTGTGTTTTCTTTCTATAGCCCCATTCTCTGAGAATCCTCCATATTTCAGATCCTATGTCCAATAAAGCTTTTATAGATATCTTAATGGAAATAGGCCAGGTACTATAAATCCCTGCACAACAGTGGTTTTAAACTTTTCAGTTTGGATACTTTGCTGGTTGAGAGGGAGGAATGTTGTCTTTTTCTTCACCCTAAATATGCTGAGAACACAGACTCTTATACTGAGAAGGTAGAAGACAATGAGGATGGGCTGGAGAGGTGCCTCAGCGGTAAGAGCACTGGCTGCTCTTGCAGAGGACTGGGGCTTCAGTTACCTGCACTCACACTGCGGCTAACAACCATGTAATCCCAGATCCAGGGGGTCCAATGCCTTCTCGTCTCCAAACACTGGATGTACATGGCTCACAGACATATATAAAATGAAAATAAGCACATTAAAAAAAAGAAAAGAAAAATAAGGAAAACGAGAACAGAATTCACATGGTGCTTGCAAGCTAGCCTAATGTGAGAGAAAAGGGAAAGTTACCTGCCTGGGAAGGGACAGTGGGAGGATGAATGAAGTCATCAAGGGGTAGTCTGGTGAGAGCTACTGGGTTTAGCAGACCAACCAGAGTTTGAGCTATTAAATTCTAGGATCCATTCTTAAATTTAGACCTCTGAGATTCTGGATCCATTTTCTTTTCAGCAGAAGAATTAACTCAAATGGGGACAAGTCAGTGGTCATGAGCCACTTCCCTAGTTCAGGAAGCAAAAGCTTTGTGGCATTAGAGATCCTGGAAAATGTCTGTAGCTGGCATTGTTTTCTTTTTCTTTTTTTTTTCTGCTGTATTTGAATGGAATTTGTGCTCCTGAAAAGACAGGTAATAATATGATTTCCTGTGTTTCTCAGAACTCACCCTCAGCCTTTGATCACCGTGCTTGAACACAGGCCTGATTGCTGGCCGTTGCTCCTGCAGCAGCTGACTGTCTTCTTCCAGCAATGCCCTGAAAGGTAACATGAAATAAATAAATAAATAAAATAAATGAAGGACGCAGAATGGTGTGTGCTAATTTTAGAGCCGGCGCTATGTGTTGTTCTTGTTTTAGCTTCTGTGATTCTGGAGTTCCCAAGGAGAGGAAATGTTCTAGATCTGGCCGTACGTGCTCTTTTCATTTGGCAGTAAGGGAACACGATCTGCCAGGCAGATTGGTTATTGAACTATCCAGTAGAGAATAGCTGTTATTAAGTCTGCCTCTGTCGGATTTTATCCCATTCCCTGACTAAGTTCTCTATTGTCAGTACTCCTTTGCATCTTGTTCTTCATCTTTGATTATTGCAAATGAACTGTCTCTCTTTTGTGTTCCCGCCACAACTTGCAGTTTGATTGGTAATGTCATTAAACTTAATTTCGGTCTTCTCTGCTGCGAGCTTTAAAACCTTTTGGAGGATAGAGATCCAGTTCTATTGCCCTTTTTCATAATGCTCAGAACATTTGTAGGTGCCCTATACATCTCAAATTTTTGTGAACAAAATCCATGAATGGGTTGAAGATTTTCTTATCATAGAAACATTCAGACTGCTGTACCTTGTAATCAGCTACAAGAAGGTGTCTCAAATTATCACCTTCACCTTAAATGTTTTTTCATAGATATATTAATAGTTTCTAGATGAATCTTTCTTCAACTCTGTCAGAATTAAAAACCCAAATAAATTTTTAATTTATTTGAATTTACTTAATGAAATTTTTATGAGCCATATAGAAGTTTTAAATAGTTTTATATTTGTTTTTAACAGCCTCTCCCTTGAGATAGTATACTATGTAACTTGGCTAGTCTGAACTTCACTGTGTAGATCAGGTTGGCCTTGAACTCAGAAATCTGCTTGTCTCTTTTTCCTGTGTGCTGGGATTAAATCTATGTGCTACCATGCTTGTCCCTGCAAAGGGTAATTTCAGTTCTAAATTTGCACTGTGTGTTTGTGCCTTGCGATGTGAAATTGATAATTCTGGTTGCACTTTTTCAGTAGACCATCAGATCTAATACTAGGAGCAGTAACTTCAAGTTGTTTTGAAGGTAGTATAGGTAGGTCAGCCATTTAATAAGAATAGGAGCAGTGGTTCACAGTCGTGTGAAGGAGTCAAAATGTAAAAACATTCTAGTTCTTTCCATGCTAGGAATTATTGCTTAAACTAGATACTTAAGTCAGAGCTACTGAGATGTCAGTATCTCCTCATACTAGATGTCACGAGTCATCATGGAACTCTGGAAATGCAGAGCAGGAAATCAGAAGTGATTCAGCTAGGGCGAGTTTTAAGATAGCATTTTATCATGAAGGAAGCACAACAATATAGTTTCAATTATGTTAAAAAGAGTGCGTAGTTCATCTTTGTATCACAGTTAATTACTTCTTACAAATAATAAATGAAAACAATGAATAAAGTGAAAAAGAATAAGGTTATATTTGATTGATTTATGCTAAGTTTGAGTATCTGTAACTTTATATAACCACATTAATTGATTGCACATTTTTTTGAGGTCCTGGTGCATTCAGTCTTGGTGATTCAGCAATAAATAGAAACCTATGGTTTGTATCCTCATATGAATTATAGTTTGGCAAGGGATATGAATACTACACGTTTTGCCATGAAAGCACATAATGGTCATCTGACCACAGACCACCTGTCAGGGAAGGAAAAGGACCCCAGGAAGTCATTGCAAAGTACAGAACTGGAGGATGATAGAAATAGAACGACCAGCAAGGTGGAGGCCCAGTGTGACCCCCTGAAATAAGTGTAACGATGCAGTGGAGAGTGAGGCTGGCAAGATCAGCAGAGGCTGAACCATGTATGTGTTGCAATTCAGTTCACTATTTTTGTCATAGGACAAACTTTTAGGTTGGTTAATGTTATGGTCAGGTGTTTATTTTACCCTTGAAGGTCATTCGGGTATGATAGTGTCTTGAGTTTAAGAGTTATTGGAATATAATGAATGTAAATAGATATTAAAGTTATGTCAATCCATAATCTCCTTTGAGTTGAAATTCCTATGAAGAGGTTGTGGGTAACTGCTTCATTCACCTCTCAGTTTCTGTAGCTGTATATCAGTGCTGCACACAAACACACACACACCTATATCTATGTATCTGTCTGTCTGTCCGTCTGTCTGTCTATGGCTCTGGTAAGGATCAAAGAAGTTCAAACTGTAAAGTGGAATTACTTATATATTCTATAGGTTAGCAAGATAACAGTAAAGTAGCTCCAGTCATCTGTGGGTGTAATATTAAAATTAAGACATCCAGTGGATGCCTAAAATGATGGATAAAAGTAAAGTTTGTGTAATATAGAGATGCTGCTTACTAAAAAAAGTGAAAGGTTAGCAATTATTTATCACAGATCTTAGTAACTTTAGCATGTGATTTATTTTTTCTTCATTAAGTTGAGGGCTATCTCTTATTCATAAAAGAAAGCTCTTTTTTCTTTTCTTTTTTTATATTCTTTTATTTTTCATTCAAAAAAATTTACACTTCCTCCCCTTCTCCCAGTCCTCTCCTGCTCCCCCCACTAACCCTCCTCCCTCCCCCTGCTTCCTTAAGAGGGGGCAGGGTACCCTGCCCTGTGGGAAGCCCAAGGCCCTCCCCCCTAAAATAAAGCTCTTTATGGCTTCTCTTTGGCACTTCCAAACTGCCATAACCACTGTTCTCCTTCATTGGTGTCATTAGTGAGTAAAGTAAGGGTTACTTGGGCACAGACAGTATTATGAAACTACCATGTCAGTTGATCTGGCACCAAGATGACTTCCAAGAGACTCACGATGGCCTAGAACCTTCTTCAGAAGGTTCTCAAGCTTCTTAATGCTGTGACCCTTTAATATAGTTCCTCATGTGTGACCCCCAATCATAAAATTATTTTATTGCTACTTCATAACAGTAATTTTGCTACTATTATGAATCATAATGTAAATATATCATATGCACAATAGTTGATATGTGACCCCTGTGAAAGTGTTATTCAACCCTAGAGGGCTTGCGACCCACACTTTGGGAACTACTGGCCTAGAGGATCATGCATGGCATGTTTGGTCTATATCCTGGAGGAGCAGAGTGGGACGGTTTGGAACTTTCTCATGCTACTCAGCACAACTTAAAACTTTGCAGTTGTTTACTTATGGAACTTTCTGTTAAATATTTTCTGATTGTGGTTGACTGATGGTAATTAATATTATGGAAAAGAAAAGCATGGAGTACTATAAATTTGAACTGTCACAATAATCAGATGGTTGTATGGATTTATTATATATATATCTTATCTACAAAGTTTTCTTACAAATGCGTGCCAGTGAGATACCCCTGGAGAATAGATCCTGATATCTGTAATTCTAATAAATGTTCTTAGATGGTTCTGATATTCACCATAGACTGGTTTTGGAGGGGTGCCACTATTGTAATGTAGGAGAAGTGTCCTTTAGTCCTGGGAATCTGGCTTCGTGCCTCCTTCTCTTGAGTCATTCCCTTCAAGATTAGGTCACGGTATTTTCAAAAGCTACTTGATGCTAGGGTAGTTTATGGTGTACCACAAGCTGATATGTGCCACTTAGTGCTTGATAGTGTGAAGGAGAATTCCTGGAAAGAAACTATGTCTGGAAAAACTGATTGCCTGTTTACAGCTTTAGTGATGTGGAGAGTCTAATTACAGAGTCCAGAGTCTGGTTACAATTTTGGACTAGTTTTAGCCCCATGAATAGCCATTCTTTGTCCACGTCTGTTTTGGTCCTAACATCTTGCGACAGACAAAAACCTTTTCGAATTTATTAACATAGCAGTCCTCTGGCTTCCGCTATCCCCAAAGCTATGAATATCACCATAGCATCTGAGGCTTATAGGAGAGATTCCTCCATCTTGCTTAATTGCCTCTCTGATGTTTGCACCAGGGTATTTTAAAAAAGACTTGATTTTTAATTTTCTTGTTTTCATTATTATATAAACTCTATGAAAATATTTCCCTATTGGACCTTGGAGACTTTTACTTGGGAGACCTAAATGTATGTTTCTGGGTCATGATCACTCGGATTTTGCTCCAGAGTAAACCTTGTCTTTTATTCCCTTGAGGGAAGAGCTGTTTCTTCTGATGACATTAGCATATTTAACGCAGTAACTGACTGACACATTGCATGACTTGCAGGTCAGAAGTTTCATGTATCCAAATAATGGCACCATTTCTGTGGTATCTCTACTGTGATCCATCCCAGTCACAAGAATATGCTAAGCTCCGGCTGTCCCTGCTCAAAGTCTTACTTCAACCCAGAGGTCTTTGTGGTGAAGCTCAACCTTCCGTACTGGAGCAGCACATGCTTCAGCTGTGCTTTGACATGGTCCCGTGCTTGCAGGTAAGGCTCTTCACCATTTGTTTTCCTTCCTAATGGGATTATCAGCGCCAGTAAGTTGTCATTTCACACAAGGTAGTTCTTGAACCTATGTGATTGGACAAGACTGTGTAGAAATGCTGGCACTATCTTAAGACTACAAAGGAATAAATTTCAGATCTAATAATACCGTAGTAACTGTGTTAAATTCACCAAAGTATAAATCAATACTGTCCCTTTTGGCATTAGTAGCAATGAAGACTCCTTTAAGACTCATCAGGAAAGGGAATTTTTTAGCTTCTCTTCATTCTGGATGCTAAGAGGTAGAAGGAAAACAGTAGAACAAAATGAAACACCTCTGTGCAAATTAAGCAAAAAGCATGTCTATATGTAGGTCTGTTCTGAGAATGCAGAACTTGGCCTGCTGAGTGCTATGTTTGAGTGTCCATCTGTCCCTTTAGGTTCCATTTGTGTCTTTTGCTTTTCAGAAACCCATAGTGTAAGAAATGAGTTAGGATGTCACTTATCATAGCTAATTCCTTACGGACAGATGACTAAGGTAACGAGTTAGCAGTAAAGTGCTAAGGGAGTTGAGGGGAGAGAGAAATTTTAGTTGCTATCTCTATGACTGCAGATTTAGAAACACACAGTTGCCAGTTGCTGTGATTTTAGTGTCGTGGTTCGTTTGTGAGGCTATCACACTCCATGATCAAGGTCAGGCCATTAGTGGGGATCTGAGCGCCATGCTGCTCAGCCGATGGAAAGAATCTGAGGATGTATTTCAGAGTGATTACTGTGGGTCACAGATGACCTGTTTTAAGTCTGTGTTAGCAAGGAGTGGCTAGAGTGAATCTTCCCTCTGTGAGTCATAAATGTGCTTTCCTGTAATCAAGGCAGAGAAAAGTTAATTAAAATGAATTCTCCAGCGGCTTTTCCAAAGCTTTTGTTTTGCGTGGGTAATAAAGCATATATAGGCAGAAGGTCTTCAACTGGGGCACTTTTCCAACCATGTCTTTATTACCATGTTCTGTGTGGTTTGGTAAATGTTTGTTTTCTTTATGGAAAGCTTAGGTGCTTGTAGAAGCACACTATGGAATCGTTTTGGGAGGCCCTGTCTTTTTTTTTTTTTTTTTTTTACTGTAACTGAGACATGTGAGAAAAAAGTCATGTAACAAATTTGTTTTATTAAAAGCAAGAATGAGGAATAGAAGTCATAGAGGCTCTCTAATCTAGTTCTCCACTTGTGGAAGGTATTTTTATAGTCTTTACACAATAGCCACCCCAGCTAATGAATATACTCTGGAGAAGTACACTGTTTTCAAGTATTTCCATTGATCTTCATTAAACAATTGCCCACTAGTCTTTTCTTCTTCCTATAAAAAAAAAACACAAGCTTTAAACCTGTGTTTAGTCTTGTAGGTTTTCTCTCTTTCTTCCTATCTTTCTTGCCTGTCTCCCTCTGTTCTGTTTGGGCATCATTGCAAACAAACAACTGGCAACAAAAACACTTCCTTCCCATGAAATAGCTTCTAGAGTTTTCACTATCCATTGCTTTAGTATACCAATAGGTGCATGGAAGTGCTTGTAAGAAATGCTCTTCTTAGAGGTGAATGCAGTGTTATGGGTGTGGTCTAGTCCATACTGGACACCAGGAAGGAAGCACACTGAAGTTACTGCTGGTTTAGGATGAGAGGGGTCATTGAGACATCTGCTTAGCATCCTCCTCAACTGGTTGCTTTTCCATTTTATGTTTGCAAAACTGGTTTT
Source organism: Ondatra zibethicus (assembly GCA_004026605.1). Classification (NCBI taxonomy): domain Eukaryota; kingdom Metazoa; phylum Chordata; class Mammalia; order Rodentia; family Cricetidae; genus Ondatra; species Ondatra zibethicus. The sequence goes on along the minus strand of PVIU01006046.1, from coordinate 98,120 downwards.
TATTTTTATCATACCATTATTCATGCTATGTCATCTGTTTTTACATAGAGACAGAACATTACTTTGAATTTATTCTTAAGAATTTGATAATGGTAGATTAGAGAACTTTTAGAGCTAATCTATTGAGATTTTTTTAATGGAAAATTTCCAGTATACACAATAAATATACTTATAAACCTCCTTATGAATATAAGGTTTTTGTATTTAGTCCATCTCTTTGTAAGTACCCTTTGAACTTTTTTGCTTTATGTTTACAAAAGAACAGAATAGGGTCAGTGAGATGGTTCAGCAGGTAAAAGTATTTGCCACCAAACGTGCTGACCCGAGTGTGATTTCTGGGATCCACATAACAGAAGGAGAGAACCAACTCCTGCAACTTGTCCTGTGACTTCCACATGTGCATCGTGTTGCATGCTTGCACACCTGCACATCCAATAAATAAATACATAATTAAAAGACAAAATAATTTAGCTATTGGACTGTTGATATTTTATTTTTAAATTATTATTGTGTGAGTGTGTTCTTTTCTCCTCATCCTTTGGAATCTTTCTGATTTTCTAGGAGCTCTGTGTATAACTTGTATTGATGCCTCTTTTTCTAATGGGTGGTAAGCAGTGGTGAAACTGCAGGCTTTTTTCTTGATGAACTTAGCACACACAAGCATCCTGACTGAAGCAGATGGTTCATTGTTCATAATCCCTGGGAAATACCATGGTTGCTATGAGCAGGACCACACCCTTAATACTAACTCCAGAACTTTGAACAGAACAGCAGGGTGTAAATTGAATTGGGATTTTTCAAGGGCCCCCATGTCCTCCCTGTCTAGTGCGTTAGCCTGGCAAGATGACACTGCCATTTAAACATGGTCGTTTATTACATTTTCCTCTGTGCTCAATGATGCTTCAGCCAAGGCTTGTAGAAAGAGAGCTTAGTGTATGTTGATAACATGCGGACCCTATGACCAGGTGTCTGTGTTAAAGTGTAGGAGAGTTGAAAACCAGCTTTGAAGTGATGTTGTTTGGTATGTAGGCACTACATATCATTTGTCTAAGATATCCTTTTTTTTCAAAGAAGCTAGAAAAATAGAAGGAATTTGGGTTGGAAGCCTCCCTTAGTGGCAGAGCATTCGACTATGGAGTTGCGTGAGACAGGAGCAGCAGAGGCAGTAAGAATTGCGTGAGACAGGAGCAGCAGCGGCAGTAAGAATTGTGCGGTGGATGGTGACCAAAGGAGGAGGCAGGGCTGTGGAGGGGGCACTCGCAGAGAAAGTTATTCTGTTGAATACTTCTTGTATAGCTTGAACTTAGTCTGTAATTTTGACCAGTATGAGTTCCTTCAACAGATGAAAGATCTGACACAGACGACAGAGATGATACTATTTATTGAGGAGCTGTATCTAAGTCTTCTGCGCCATCCTGTGTTCTGGAAAAGTCAGCTTACCCAACTTACCCTTCAAGTGCTGTGTATCTGTGAAGTCAGTTTAAAGATAACTGGGGAATGCTCATCTTTAATTCAGCTTTTAGATCGCAGCATTGAACTTCTTGCGGAGGTAAGGCCAACACAAATCTTCAATGTTCTAATTATCACTTTATAAAATCTTTGAGAAACTGGGTGGTTATGTTTATTATATGTTTGAGGTGATTTGATCTTATACTATTAGATTGTAGTTCTGCAGATATTTATTATAAAATGAATTATTAAATCTTATGTTATCACTGAAGGTCTACCTCATTCCTGCTTATTCATATGAAATATAAATATTAAACAAATGGTATATTCAAGAACCTATGCATTTTCTGTGATCTCGAGATATAAACATGTAAATAAGCAGTTCTAATAGAATGAGATAAATATTTTTATAGAATCTTATTTACAGGATAATGGGAACCAAGTGTGATGACTCACACCTGTAATCCTACCACGTGGGTGACTGAGGCAAGAGAATGGCTGTAATTTTGGAGCCAGGCTGAGATAGTGAGGACTAGACCCCTCTGGCCTATAGAATGAGATCATACCTCAAAACAAAAACTAAGTATGGTGGTGCATGCTTTTAAACCCAGCACTCAAAAGGCAGAGGCAGGTGAATCTCTGTGAGTTGGAGGCTAGCCTGGTCTATATACTGAGTTCCAGGCCAGCCAGAGCAACCTAGTGAGATCCTGTGTCAAAAAAAACCAAAATCAAATATACTATGTCTGTGTGTGTTTGTTATAAGGTTTTGTTGCTTCTCTTCATGCTAATGTTAAAAATGTTGAAATATTGAAAATTAATTTGAGAACCTTTAATGCCTAGATTAATATTGATTTGAAGGACAATAAAGTAGCCTTCTTATGTATTTTAAGGCTATCATCCATCAGCATTCTGCTGAGTTCATCTGCTGGATATTCGGTTAAATATTAGTGAACCCTTTTTCTTCTCTGTGTTCTCTCCACTTTTGTGTGGAGAAGGGTTCTTACACACTTTAAGCCTGTTTCTCAGACTGTGGTTTGTTAGACTTGGCCTTAGGTGAGCCTTTCACCTTTCAGTTCAGACATTTGTCTCCATTGTCTTCCATTTCAAGCCAAATAATTTACTTCTGTCAACCAAATTAAGCAAAAATATCGATTTAGAGGAAACTGGGTAAGTTCAAGAGTAGAACAGACTAAACATGGTAGCTTTACAAAGGTTAGGGACTGGCCGTTTCTATGAAACTGTCTCTGCATGACTCACTTCACCTTTCTGTTCTGCATGAGTCAGTTGAAGAATTCCGAGGAAGGATGATCTGTGGGGATAGCTGTCAGAGCTCACTGCAGAGGACAGGGGCTGAAGCGAAGCTGTGGTTTTTGGGGACTGTGTGAGCAGCATCACCTTCTCCTTTGTGTCCTCTGCAGGAGGCAAACTCTGTTACACCCTCTTTCAGTTTCTTTTAAAAACACACCCATGAGTAAGTTTGTAAAATTCTTGAGAAGAGGGGCTATCTTGTTAACGATAGCATCACTAGGCCAGCATATGTTATTAGTGCATATCACATGGGTAGTTTTCATTTTCATCTTTTGTTTGAATTGAGGACCAAAAATGTGATCCCAAATATTGTCTGTCATTAAGAATCCTGTGACACCTGTAGCTAGTTATGAAGGTATTTACTTCTCCTGCTTTCTGTAGCCAGGCTCTGTGTTAGACTGAGTTTCTCTAAAGGCCAAGTGGAGCCCGTGTTCTCACAGAAGCAAAAGATGTATGAGTTCATTTACAAATGTGATTCCAGAAAGTAGGCTGGGAAGGTGAAGCTGGGAGAAATATGGCAATATGACTATTGCTATTAGCAGTCAGTTGCTTCATTCCATGGACTTCCCTGAAGGCTTGTGGAATGTTTCAGACTACGAAGTAGAATCCAGGGCAGTGAGTAACCATATGTCCACATGAACCTCTTGCCAGTTTGAAGCTTTCCCCTGTGGGGCTTGAACTTCTAGACCTTGCAGTTTGGGGATAGAAACTGAAGAGTTGTGTTGTGGGGCCATATGGGAAAATGTTCAGGTTGATGCTGTGCAGAACATGTTTGTGTTATGACAGAACGAGTTATAGTTAGTGGAAGAGGCATGAGAATTGATCCATGTTCCAGTGGATGCCCCTACACTCATGCACACATGAGCAGCACTAATAGAAATTAGTGGGTTAATTAAAAAAGAGAGACAGACACAGAAAGACAATTATCACATGTACTCACTGAACATGAAGCAAAGAAAACCAGCCTACAAATCACAATCCCAGAGAACTTAGACAACAATGAGGACACTAAGAGAGACTTACATAGATATAATCTACATGGGAAGTAGAAAAAGACAAGATCTCCTGAGTAAATTGGGAGCATGGGGACCTTGGGGAGGGTTGAAGGGGGAAGGGGGGAGGCAGGGAGGGGAGCAGAGAAAAATGTAAAGCACAATAAAAATCAATAAAAAAAAGAGAGAGAGATGAAGAGGGCATGAAGCTGGAGAGTTGATATTTTGTGAGGAGGGTAGTCTGCAGAAGGAGGAGAGGATAAAATGGGGAATGATATAATCATATTTATATATGTGTATATATATATGTATGAAATGCTCAAATAATAAATTGTAAAAAATCAAGAGCTCAATACATATTATTATGTTCTAGTGTCTATCAATCAAACAAACAAAAACTTGTAAAGCAACTTAAAATTTACTTTCATTACTTCTGCGTCATTCACTTTTACTACATTTTTGATATTCCAAATCTACAGCTCTTTTCATGTTGACCTCTATTCTGTGTGTGTGAGTCTCATGCATCCCAGAGAAGGTCTCTTTCATTTATGATTACTCATCTTTAAGTTCTAGCCATTGAAAAGCTTCTATTCTGTTTTCAAAACTTAATATGCTTCCCCCGCCCCCTTTTCAATGACAGCTGGTATGAAAGAGGCATTCAGCTGTAAACCAAGATGGCTTATTCATTTCCTGGCTGCCCAGACCCAAATAATCACATAGAAACTTTATTAATTACAACACGCTTGTCTAACAGCTTAGGCATATTCCTAGCTACCTCTTACACCTTAAATTAACCCATTTCTATTAATCTGTATGTCACCACATGGTTTTGGCCTATCAGTAATGATTTCAGCATCTTTCTCCTTCGGCAGCTACATGGCATCTCCTTGACTCCACCTACTCTCTCTCTTTATCTCTGCTTGGATTTCCTGCCTGGCTTTACTCCGCTAAACCATTGGCCAAAACAGCTTTATTTATAAGCCAATAAAAGCAACACATGTACAAAAAGATATTCCACATCATCTCCCTTTTTCCTTCTAATTAAAAGGAAGTTTTAACTTTAACATAGCAAAATTACATATTACAAAAATTACAAAACAGATATCAAGCAAGAATTACAGTTATAATATTTCTTTTTGAGTCTAAAGTTTCATATCTAATTTATCTCTTATCATAACTAAGGAAAGCTATAACTATACCTATCTGTCTTCAACTCTAGCAAAACTCCCAGAAGTTTATAATGTTATCCAAGTAAGCAGGAAGTGCATTGTCAACAACTTTCAAAACTCTAAAATTGACAGAGACATCTCATTGCCTGGACAGTCACCCAAAGTTCTTCTGTAATGTAGGGGTATCCATCTTTAGTTTACAGGCCCATAATATATGGAAGGCTTTTTTATGAAGGAGGAAATTTGAAAGACTGTTTAGCCTATATTGGCAGTTTGTCAGTCACTTTCTTTTCTGTCCTTCAGAATGTCTGGCAGACTCTTTCATAAAGCAGGAACTTTGAAGGACTGTCTCACCTTTTTTAGGCAAGTTCAGCAGTCATTTGTCTGTCGGTCCTGCATGTCCAGTTCATACAGTATACAATTAAGCAGTTCAGGCAAGAACAGTGTCTTATCCAAATGGCTAGCCTTGTCTCATTGAAGAAAAATTCTATAGCAAGAACAGTGTCTTATCCAAATGGCTAGCCTTGTCTCATTGAAGAAAAATTCTATAGCAAGAACAGTGTCTTATCCAAATGGCTAGCCTTGTCTCATTGAAGAAAAATTCTATAGCAAGAACAGTGTCTTATCCAAATGGCTAGCCTTGTCTCATTGAAGAAAAATTCTATAATCAATTTCTTGATTGAATATATTGAAGAAATATATAATTTCTTCAATTCCTGTCAACCTCTTGAAGTAGATTGGTGTAGATTGAAGTAGATTGGTGTCACCTGAAGCAGACATGTCTCATTGCTGAGAAAAGTCTAAGTTCTTAAAACATTTTAAATGCCACATTCTGTAGGTCTTTGAAGTGTTGAAGATTATCTATCTAACTAACATATATCTCTCTATATATTGAAAACATAAATAACATGACTAAAATTTGATTATTATAGATGACTATCCATTAATCTATATTTCTTAAATGAGCTGTATAAACATAATACCTTATTCAAGTATAGAAATATATATATGCATATATACACACACATATATACAGTGTAACAAAATTGACCTTGATTTTGTATCAAAGACCAAGATCCATACCAATTCAAAGTATTCATCTCTCTATCATATCCTCCTTTAAATGAAAACAAACATTTATAAACAATCATTTTTAAAGTTCAGCCATTGTTTTCTCCAAACTGCTTCTTGCTGTTTGTTGGGCAAAGTATTTTTAGTGTTCATAGAGACCTTTCAGGGGGCAGTGAGGGGTTGTTCCATCAAACCACATTAGCCTGGAAGGATTCCACAGGTTCTCATCTTCTGTGAAAACAAAAGAAGAATCTCTTTTCCAAAATAACATATCCTTAGACTCAAACTTTGAAGTCAAGATACCTTTAAAATATATATATGTTGGTTTAGCAGCCCCCAGAATCAAATTTGTCTCTGCAGTCAAAAAATTCAAAGAAACACAATAATATGCATAATTCACATTCTCTGTGTATTTCCTATTTTTATGTGACTTATTTTTTACTCTATTACTTTTTAATATTTATTATCTTTACACCTTTAATTTATGTTTGTCTGTACTCTTTTATATTCCTTTTACTGTCTCTTTAACTGTCTGTACTCTTTTTCTCTCTTTCTCACAAGCCTATGTACATTTTTAAAACACACTTTGACCCGTTCAGAGGTTTATTTTTGTCTGAATCTGTTTTCATTGTGCATCTGTAATCATTTTTTAACCAGGAACACCTTTTTTTTATATGTTAAGCAGGTGTAGCTAGGACCAACTCTAGAGCCCTGCATGTTGGCTCCACCCTGTCCTCCATCATGGCGGAGCTATGTTTACCTTATCTGTGAGCTGTGCTCACTGCTCCACCTCTACAGATGCAGCGGACATATATCGTCATTAAACAATTTGTAATATGCTGCTCACAGACCCCATTTAAGTGCTCGGCCTCCTGAAAAAGCCAGAGCTAATGGTTCTGACAGCAGGAACTAGGAAGTTGTCTCTCAAAGAAGCTGCACAGTTTTTGCTACTAATGGTGAGTCAAGAAGCCTTCTCTTAAAGGAGCCCTTCCTCTGCTTGCACCAGCAAAGAGAGCCTATCTGAAAAACACGCGGCTACCAAGAGGCTGCATTTGGCCCCCATTTTTGTGGGTCTAAAAGCCCCCTTTTTTTTTTTAAAGCTTTTTTTAGGTCTTATGGTGCCATTTTGTAAATGGAGACGGCTGCTATCCGGACCAAATAATCACATGATAGTTTAGCTAAGGCATGCATGTACTTTGTCTATGAACCTCTTGGAAATTTCAGAATTTGAAAACTAAATAATTTTACTACCTTTCTGTATTATGTGGACATATAGAAATTAAGGGAAATATGGTAGAAAATGGTATACATTGTGAGTATATTGGATTCAAAAGTGATTATTGTCCTCTGATAATATGCATTATTTTCTTCCAACTATATTTCAAAGCACTGAACATAAATAATTACAAAAGACACAAATTGGCATGTTTTATTTACAAAGTTGAATTAGTTTCTTTTGATGTTTTGTTTTTAAAGCCCATGAAGCAGGGATTTCATTTTCATTCTTGTGGTGGTAAAGGTGAGATGGAAGGGGTTATTGTTTTATGCCAGAGTTGATAGGTTTCCACAGAGTATCGTTTCTGCGGGATCTGTTACAATTGCTTTCCCTCATCTGTTTTTTCTTTTTTTTTTTTTAACCATGTGGTTCTGTCACATGTCTGTTCTCCCATTTTTTCTCTTTTTTTTTGTCTGTCTTCTTCCTCACTATTTGACTCTGTAGGCGCTTCTGTAAAATTTCTGGATGGACTGAAGTTACCTTATCGTTCTCGTTTTCATCTTCTGTCATCTTGATTAGAACTTACTGTGCATGGCTTCTTCACTTTACTCATGTCCTTGCTGTAGTTAATGAGTTTATATTACATGGTTATTTCTTTGTTTCAGTTAAGTATGCTTGATAACTTACAATCCTTACCTCTTCACAGAACTACTTTGTTTTTATAATACAATCCGTACTTCCTTCACATTAATATTTCTTTTTTATGACATAGTTTATTAAATTACACTTCATGTAATTTATTTTATAAGTTATATAGATGGCTAATGTTAGGTAAGTATAAAAATTTAATTAATTTTTTGTAATATAATATTCCTAGGTTCATCATTTTGTGCTGTTATGGTGACTCTCAAGGACTTGCTCCTCTGAAGATTTGCAGTAGAACGTTTTCTTCTTTAACAAAACCAACTAAACAAACAGACAAAGCAGGAAAGAGGGAACCAAAAACCAAATTTTTTCTCTTGGCATTATATTGGTTTAATTTGCTTTTTTAGGCACTGATTGAACATTTAAGTTACACTGTGTGTTATTTGCCAGTATTTCTTCAGTAGGGCAGACTTTGTGAGACACTCTGCACAGTGTTCACAACTGCTCACTGAAATTCACTTTCCTTGTATACATGTAAAGCCACAGTTCCTGGATCCTCTTCAATAAACTTTTTTGTTCTTTTATATTTTTAGGATTTTCCTGTCAAATTTGTCATTATTGGAACTGCTTTTTTACTTCTGCAGACTCCAGCAAGTCAACAGAAGCCAATGTTAAACCTAGGTAAATAAAAATAGACTCTCTAGACAACAATGTAAATATAAGTGTTGGCAGGTGTCTTGAAAGCAGTATATCATGCTCTTCTACATATTTCTAGTCTGGGTTGTTTATAATTGCCATCAAGTAGATTATTTTTCTTACCTAAGTGCTAGCCTATGCATGTTTCCATATCTCATAATTTGCCCAGTTTTTTCATGCACCTTAGGTTGTGATAGAAGCGATAGTACAATGCCATTTAAAAATGTATATATTAGTATTTTCTTTATTCATAGTTATATATCAAAATGAGAATAATATATAAGACACTTGTAAGCAATTAAGTGTTTGGCAGGTTGTTTTTTTTTTTTAAGATTCTATTTTGTGCAGAGAGATGGCTCTTTGCATAAAGGCACTTCGCTGTCATACCTGACAGGTTGAGTTCAATCCCCAGAAACCACATGGTGAAAGGAGAGAACTGATTCCCTGAGTTGGCTGTTGACGTCTACACACACACACACACACACACACACACACACATATAGAGACTGACACAAACACACACACACGTACATATACTGCCAAGAAGACTTACTTATAATTGATACCACACTGAACAAATTAATTTTTGTATTAACTTTCGTCAGATGAGTGATGATGCTCCTTTGGTTGTCTAACAATTTAAAGGAAAGTGAAGGCAGTAGAGAGGGAAACCAAATGTGTTAGTTAGGAAGAGTGACAGAATCAAGTTTTTCACTCTCACTGGGCAAATATGACATATCTTTAAATTGTGCTGTTTATGTTTTCTAACTTTGCTTGGTCTGATATCAAGTATGTGGCAATAAGGGAGTGCAAATTACTTCAAAAGTGCCTTAGATAAATTTCTGCTGTGTCTTTTCCTCTGGGACATTAGTTTGTCAGCATCTTGAGAGTAACTTGTTTCACAATGACCTCAGTACGTGAAGGACACCTGGTCTCTTAGACTGCTTTTGTTTCATGTTTGTTGTCTGCTCTTGGCTGGTGCCCTTTGGATCAGCTTCTCCTCTTCTCCAGCAGTGCACATGGCATCTTCCTGGAAGCAGTGCATAGCAGGCTGCTACTTCTGCTGCTTTTACAAAGTCTTACTGTGGTAATTGCATATCATGAGATTTACCATTAAAAGTGTACAGCGAAGTGTTTTAAATTTATTGGTCTGTATAGGCAGGAATACAATCTAGTTTCAGAATTTTTCTATCATCACTGTCTCCTGAATTTCTTGTGCTTCATGGTGTTAATAACCATTTCCAATTGCAGCCTGAGAGAAAACATTACTCAGTCTGAAAAAAAAAAATGTTTTGGGGCTGGTAGTAAGAGCACTAGCTGTTTCTTCCAGAAGACCTGGGTTTGGTTCCTGTCATTCACATGGTGACCTAACAATTATCTGTTAACTAGTTCTTGGGGATCCTGTGCCCTCTTCTGACCTTTGTGGGCATTGCATGCATGTTGTGCATAGATATAAGTACGAGCAAAACACCCATACATATAAAAAAAACCAACATAAAATATTTATCATTATTATTGTATGTGTGTACATACATACACACAGGGCATCATATGCATGTAGAGGTCAGATGACAGAGGGCATTCTCACCTTTTACCTTTACTGTTTCAGGGGAGGAACTCAGGTCATTAGGGTTTGCAGGGCCAGCACTTTATCCACTGACCTACCTCAATGGCCCTGCTGTCTTTTGTCCTTGTAAATTTGCCTTTTTATATAAATGGATTGTATTTGTTTTATTGACAAAAAATTTCCAAAGCCCTATGGAAGTTGCCTTTCAAATTCTGAAGTTGCAAACATATGTTTTGACTCATGCACAATAGAAAAATGACACAGAACCAAGCAAATGCTTTGAGCAGCTGTTAGCTGGCAGAATTTTCATTCTCTTGTAAACCAATGCCTATTTTGAGGTTATCCTGGTTAAGGGAGTAAACCACATTGAAAATTGTTGAGACTGTCATTTGAAACTGTTTAGTACATTGGGGAACTTTTTAGTTTTCAAAATAATATATAATCAAGAGAATGTCAATCATTTCAAATTCAAAATCAAGTATTAACATAAAATACAGTGTACTTACTATCAGTAGAATTTATTATAAATAATAGCTTATAAAAATATCTGGAGAATTTATAACATAATATTGAATATGTGTTATGTGTTTCCTTCTTTTAAAAAAGATAATAGATATTTATATTGTCTTTGAGACCGCTATGGATTAAGGCCAATATTTAGGAAAAATAATGTTATAGTAACATGTGGTTGTACTTCTGCTCATGTTAAGGTTTGACTTCCAAGTGATTTAACAAAATACTGACAACGTATTGACATGATTTAGTGTCCAGAGAATTTTTCTTTCTTTTTTTAGTGTAGTGGGGAAATTACTTGATTACTTTGATAGTTTGGCTCTGAAGCCTATGAATAACATCTTCAAGTAAATCACAGTTTATTCAGTAACCTTAAAAATATAGTAAAAAAAGGTCTACTTATATCCTAACTCATTCTGTAGTTAGGCTCTGGGAGACCCTGTGCATTGCTAACTCTTTGCACTTCTGTATGTCTGCCTCTGATATGGAGGCTGAGTTCCCATGAAATGAACCTACTTACTGCAAAAGGATTTTTGTGGGCATGTGCTGCGGGGCCTTGGTGATCCTGTTCTTAGTTGTCTAGCTGACAGTCAGCCATGCTTTGCCTTGCTGTTCACTCAAGCTTCTGCTAATATGAGTTTCGGCTTATTTGTTGAAGAAGCATGTGTGCTGCCCTCATTATCCACTTATAGGGACATATGGTCTCTTGGCTGTTAGTAGGTGCTGAAATGTTATAATGTACAAATGTTTAATAGTATTAAAAAATTCACAGTGATCAACAAATGTAGTCGATTTATATATACATTTTGATGTGTAATATATGTTGCCCCTAAAATTATCCTTATTCTTCTGTTATAAATATCAGTAGTTTTAGAAAAGACACAATTAGTTTTTATGTTATTGTTATTCATTTTTTCTGTAACTTATCATCCTAGTTGTATCTGAACTGGTTGGAAAAGGGCAAGAAAAACTCCATTTCATTGGTAAAATAGCATTCTGTTTGACTGATGTTAATTTAACAAAAATTGTGATCCCTTGTTTTGTGATTAGCTTTGAAGCTCCTCTCTGCTGCTGAGGGTCAGAAAATCCCAAAGGCTTCCTTGCTGCTCGTGGTGCCTCTTCTGCAGATCCTGTCTTCCACCGCCTTGGAAGACTGTTTGGCCATGGGTGAGGAAGGTCCCTCCAGGCAGCAGCTGGCTCTGAATCTTTTGGAAGTGCTACAGAGGGAATGTTATGGAGACAACCACCACATGGTAATAAGCTCCTCTTTATTTCTCTTCAGGGTCAATGGGCGTTTTCTGTCACTTCTAATGAAGTTTCTGTTTAGATGTGAACTTGCACTTTCCACATTTGTCAGGCAGTGACATGGGAGATGCTATCCTTCTCTGGACAGTGAAGGGAGGGTAGGTGCTCCTGTGGGCAGTGAGTTTTAGAAATGCTGTAGGATCTCTCTTCCTTTTGATATTCCATTGCACTAGACACTAACAGTCCTCAGTAGTCTTGAGAAAAAGTAATGAAATCCATTTAATTCGATTCTTCATTTCTTTATTAGATCTATTTTTATTTCCATGCAGGAGGGTTTCTGCAGAGACCAGAAGAGGGTTTCAGATCCTTGGTTGTGAGGCACCGAATGTGGGTCCAGTCCTTTGCAAGAGCAGCGAGTGCTCTTAACCCCTGAACCTTCTCTCTTGACTCTTCTTTAACATACTCGAGCATGGAGTCTTTCAGTCTTAGAGTAAATTGATGTATGTCCAACATCTTGCTAGTCAGGGTCTCCCAGGTAGGGAATGTTTCTCAGAATCTGCAAGTTCAGGGGTCAGTATGAGATTTATATGGCATGTTATAGTAGGCTCCCTAGCCAGTGGCTTTTGTTGTCTTTATGTATGACCACATTTTCCTGCCTCAAGTAGAAGACAATAGGTCTGTCACATGTTTTTTTATGCCTTGTAAGACTGTATGGCCATGGATTAGGAAGGTCTATGCAGGAAGCAGCAGACTCTGGATCTTTTGGTGCTGTAGTGGAGTGGTAGTCTTGTTCACCTCGTTTTGTGTTCTCTGTCTCCTTTTTCTGCCTTTGTTTTCTCTTATTTTAAAATTGTATGTGTGTGCATGTACATGTGTGTCAGTGAACATCTGTGAAAGTCAGATGACAACTTTCAGGACTCAGTTCTCTCCCTCTGCCCTGTGAACCCAGGTTGTGAGGCTTGAGAGCTTGCACCTTTACCCACTGGACCCTATTGCTGGCCCTTAACTCTTCCTTTTCTGTGACAGTAGTCTAAAATGGCTGAGTCCTAGGCGTTTCTGCTAGGCCCAGTACATATTGTCTTTGGTAAATTGTATTCCTTTTCCACTCCCTTCTTTGGGGTTGGGGCTAGAGTTAAGTAGGATAAAGCCAGTAAAGCATCTAAAGTCTCTGTGGTGGGGGTCACTGTGAACACCAGCTGGAACGTGCTTGTTGCTTCATTTGGGAAAAGGGAGGTCCCTTTAGTCATGCGCTGTTAGGCATTAGATCGCCCAGAGTCTAGTATCATTATTCTCTACCTGAGTCTGCACTGGAAACTGATTAAATGTGTATTACAGCTTCCCAAATCCAGATTGTTCCACTTTAATTCTAATTCTTGAAGTAGATATCCAACTTAACAGTAAGAGAAGGACTTTCTGTCCAAGTTCTAAACAGGATGCCAAGAATCCTATTAACTCATTTATACCTTCCCTTCTAATTTCCCATATAGCACAAAGATAGGATCCTGGGTGGGGCCAGAGCTGGGGTCCAGTGCTACTGCTCAGGCAGGATGTACTTTGAATTGTGTACTTTTAAATCACAAGTGTTATTTACTGAGGCTCACTCTAACTCTAATACCTAAGGACTTGGCTTACTGTTTGCTCAGGTGTGTGTGTATCTTATTCATCAGCATTGGTAGCTGGACTTCCTCTTTAGCAGCTGTTGGTCCTGAGGGAGTAGGAGGGGATACTATTGATGCTAAAAATATCCTCCTCATGATGCTGTGCTGTTTTATCGAGGCTGTGAGTGACCCTTTTAAAAAATGCAGGCCACATTTTACCTTGGGATTCTTTTTCCCATGTTCCTGTGTGGTCTCTGTATTCCAAACACACCTATCAGTTCAGCTTCTCTCACACTCACCAAGTCTCTCCCTAAATCTTGGGTTTCTCACATAATGCTCTTTCATTTCCTCTGTATGAACTGCCCGTTCTTCCAGACACAGCCAGGTGTTCTAAAGTCCCCAAGTCAGTGTTCATTGTGCTTTGTATTCCCAGCATATCTTTTATTTACCAAAAAATTCTGCGTGCTAATGTGGATGGTCCATGTTTGTACCTTTAACTCTATGGTGATCCCATGGAGGGAGAGAGCGTTGGCTCTTTCCTCAGGCCTTTAGGAAAGGGCAGTGATGTAAATTGTTAACACTAAATTGCAGTAGTAATTGATCATCTTGCATTTTTCTATTTTAAGTGCTTTTGCTTTGTATTTCTTAGCTGATCAAAGGAAATAGCTTTAGTTAAAATATTTTAGGCAGTTGTGTGACTGAATGTCTTCTTTCCCTCATACTTAAATAACATATTAACTTATTTATCTTTTCATCCAAAGTTCCTGATCCATTGTTTAGGGCATGGTGGGTATTCAGTATTTAGCACGTTTTGTTTCTAGCAAATGTGCATCTCTCATAAGACTAGGCCATTTTCTATTGATTTATTACAGAAAGCTCTCTGAAAGCCATGGATTTTCTGTTTTTAATGATTTCTCATGGTGGTTCTGACTTAGTGTTTGATTATAACTAGAATTATTCTTCAGAAGTACAGTTTGTGGGTTAAGTACCCTTCCATGCAGAACTGTAATGGTTTCTCTATTTCTGAAGGCTGAGAATCATGAAATAAAACAGGGCTTGACATCTTTCCGTTTCCAAGATATAAAACAATGCACGATTGTAAATGTGATATTCATCTCTCTAAAATCTAATAAGTATTTTTTTATAGTGTGTGGAAAACAAGATCCTTTTTTAAAAATTTGGCTATGTGTGAAATTTGAAACCACTTATTGTAATCTACTCAGATTAAAAAAACAACCAGCCAGTAGTTTAAATTCTAATGTGTTTGAAAATCCTCCCAACATAATGAAAATAAAAGAAAGCATCAATGTACACAATTTATGAACAATAAAGAGAGAAATTTGAGTAAGGCAAACTGCCATGAGTAATTATTGACTAGTAAAGGTACTTAGTTATTCCTTAGACACTGCTCGCAGAGTGGCTGTGGAGAATTGTTGCTACTGTCAGATAAAGAGGCAGTCTGTCTCCTGTGCCCTCTGTTGGCAAGGTACCACTGTGTCACCACAGAGCCCCACAAAGGATGGGCGTGGAGGTGAGGTATCACACTGAATACCTGTCAGGAAGACAGGATCAGGGGATTTCTTTTTGTGTGTATGTTTGGGGGCATAGGGAATGAAAATGGCTTTATGAGATCAAGAGAAAAAAGATAGGGGCAAATTCCTATTTGTTCAGATGACAAATTTCATTTCTATAAAACCGTCCTAGTCAGTAGAAACATTAGGATAGCACAGTTCATCTAGGGTCTACTGCAAGCCTTGTGTGTGTTTCTGTGTATGTAAATATGGTATTTCTGAGCCCTGTTGATCAAATAATACTAGCTAGGCTTTATTTAGAATTGTAGGAAGCAGAAAATACCTTGGCTTTTTGTCTATTCACTTAAAAAATCATGAGATTTTAAAAGTTGTCATTATCTCTTGTAGAGCTAAAATTCTTGCAGTAGCCATACAATAGGTTTTCCTCATCATTGTCAGTCCTTGTTGCCTCTTTGCTGTTTTCTGCCGCATGGCTTTTGACTAACGCTGAGTTTCTGGGCCCTGGTGAAATGAGTAGCAAAGCATCATGTCGTTCATAGAGTTGTAGACTTCACGCTTTGCTCTGTATTAGCTGCTTTGTTACACCACACCTTATGAGGTAGTTTACAAGGTAACCGAGGCACAGATGAGGGAATAGCTTGCCAAACATCATGCTGTAGGGCCCATTTTTTTTAGACTTATTTATTTTACTAAGCAAGTGCATGAGTGCTTTTGCCTAACTTTTAATAGTTTATTGGACTGTAATTCATATACACACTGTGTGCAGGTCAAATGTACAATCCAGGGTCTTTGAGTTTGTTGTGTTGTATATCTGTCACCACAACAAGCCTTAGAACATTGGTTAGTATAGCTCAGAAGCTACACTTCATGCAACGTCCCCCCTCTCTCCTTAGCCTCTGCAACCCCTCTGGAATGCTTTCCAGGTGGATGTTGTCTCCTTCTAACCCTTCACCAAGATTGGAGCACACAGTGAGTGGCCTTTTGCACTGGCTTTTTTTGTGAACTGGTACATTGGTTCAATTTTTATTCTAGTAGGATGGCGGAGCAGTGTTTTGTTTCTCTTTCTCTATGGGTTAACTTCAGGCTATTTTCACTGTTTTGTTACTGTGAATACTCATGATGAACATTTATATTATTCAAATTTTTATGTGGGTATGTGCTTTTTTTCTTTTCGGTAGATTTGAAGGATTGTGGGTCATATTATATTGATTGGAACTAAGAAATGCCCATCACACTATGTGAGGAGTCCATTTTCCCTTCATCTTTGCTCACCACTGTCTTTTGATTTTAGTTATCCTAGTGAATACCTCTACCTCCCCTTCCCCCTTCCTTTCTTCTTTCTTCTTTGTAAGTTGCTTGGGATGAAATTCCTGGTCTCTCACATTGTAAATGGGTAGTCCATTTCTGACCTCTGTCCCAATTCCATCCCCCACTGACCTGTGTACCAATTCCAAGACTGTTCTTAAAACACCCATATCCAAGTTAGGTGGCTGAGATTACAGAGTCACATGTGCTGTGAAGGACAGAATTGAATTTCATATTTTGCTTCTTTAACTCTAGAGTCTGGAGTTATTAAATGTGTTACTTCTTTTTTTTCTGGGTTTATTTTATTTATTTATTTATTTTGGTGATTTCTTCTTTTTTTTGTTATAAATTAGCAATAAGTTGAGATGAACTGGTTTCATGAGAGTTGGTTGAAAATTAAGGAGAAACCTTGATCTTATGTTTTAGGATGATATGAGTTATCATTTGGTGATAACCAAGTATTCCCACATTTCTCAACTCTCATCTAGATTCTTTATGGGAACGCAGGGCTGGAAAGAAAGACACTTTTTGATTTGGTTTTGGGTTTTGAGACAGTTTCACTTTGATTGTATAGACCAGGCTAGCCTTCAACTGACAGGAGTCTCCGTCTCCTGAGTGCTGAGTTTCCATGTCTCCATCCTTTTATCTGTTAAGAATGTTGCAGTCAGTGTTGGAGATTAACGCTCTTCACTGTATTCACAGACCTCTTTAGCTCAACAGCTACTGTCAAATGTCTGACACACAGTTCACACTTAATGCATCTGAATGTTTTTAGGAAAATCCTTTAAAACTAGATAACCCCAACTCTTTAATGAAAATAATTGAAATACATTTTAACAACTATCTAATATATTTTAAAATTCTAATTTTATATGTATCAGTGTTTTGATTGCATATCTGTCTGTGTATCACAAATGTGCCTGTGGAATCTATAAGAGGGTATCAGATCCCTGGAACTGGAGTTATGGACAGTTTTCAGACCTGGGTTCTTTAGAAGATCAGCCAGTACTCTTAATTTTTGTGCTATCTTTCCAGCCCCTCAGATATGAGTTTTATTCACTTTTTTTGAGTTGTGTTTTTTCCTTTGTTTTATGTGTTTTTTGAGATAGGGGCTCACTATATACCCTGACTAGCCTGTAACTTCCCATGTAAACTAGGCTGGCCTTGAACTACTTGTCTTTTGGGATTGAAGGTGTACACCACCATTCCCAGCGCTTCTGTTGGTATTAAAGGTGTACACCACCATTCCCAGCGCTTCTGTTGGTATTGAAGGTGTACACCACCATTCCCAGCGCTTCTGTTGGTATTGAAGGTGTACACCACCATTCCCAGCGCTTCTGTTGGTATTAAAGGTGTACACCACCATTCCCAGCGCTTCTGTTGGTATTGAAGGTGTACACCACCATTCCCAGTGCCTCTGTTGGTATTAAAGGTGTACACCACCATTCCCAGCGCCTCTGTTGGTATTGAAG
>PVIU01006046.1:0-80242 GCA_004026605.1 Ondatra zibethicus | reverse complement strand
AGCTTAGTCTGGTTTTGAACTCATGACCCTCCTGCCCCATTGCACGGATGGTGGGATTACAGGTGCCATCATCATGCCAGTTCTAGTATTTTTTAAGTATTTTTTCCTGTGGTTTTGTTCTTTATTATTTTCTGCTGTGCTATAATATACATAATACAAATCCTTTTACTTTCTACTTTTTCCTCTGAAAAGCAGAATGTACGAACCTTTTCATCTATTTTCTTTCAGGGTAGGGAAATCATGGATGACACCCTTCCCTGGACAGTAGCAGCTATCACTCAGTGGGGCAAGGGGATCTTACTGTGATGTATTATTTAACATTTTCATTTCCTACTGCTGGCCTACCTTTAACCAACCAGACAAACAAAAATAAGATAGGAGATGGTACTTCAAGTAATGTGGAATTCCTTTTCCCTTCTTGTTTACCTATGTCAGGGTAATGGGCTTTGGGCTCAATTCATGTTTCATGTTAATTTCCAGTTATTTTCTTTTCTAGTCATACCCACTTGTTTTGTTTTTCTTTTTCCAGGATGAAAGGGACAGTATTTTCCTATATTTGTAACTTCAGACATTGTGCTGAGCGCTTTATTAAATATTAGATGCTTTCATATCTGCCTCATATACCTTGTCAAGAAGTTAGTCTTTATTTAAATTGTACAAAGAGTAAAATGAGAGAAATTGCATGATATCTAGCAGCTAGCTTGGTTGTCCTGAAGACCAAGTCTCTTATGAAGTCCAGTATTGGTTGCCATTAATCTAAAGGACTTGGCCATAGTAATTAATGAATTTCATCTTCTTATGAACAGCATTTTTAATATGACAAAGGTGTTTAAATTTAGACATTATTTAAATTTTGTAAGTTTTTTACAATACTAATACATTCACATAGTTCAAAAAGTATAAAATGGTACGTGATGAAAGTCTTCTGTTTCACAGAAGTGGTTTCTAGTAGTGCTATTCTCACTCTTTTAACTGGATTTTTTTTTTGCTTAGTGGTTACTGTTTTGTTATGTAATATAATATGATATGATAAATATAATCATACAGCATCCTTCTCATAGTCTTGGAAAAAAAGTAGCATTCTAAGCTATATCTTAGATTTTCATGAATCTTTTTATATTAGTTAATAGTATGGCTAGAACTTTCACATTTTTTATAGTACTAATTAATTTTTAAATCTGATAGTCACTCTTTAGCATATGCTCAAGAAAATTGTGTACTAATATTGTCTCATAGACGTTGGTAGAAATGCTGATAGCATGTTTGTAATTTCCTCCCAGAATGGAAATGGCTCAACTATCTGTCTTTCATGAGTGGATAGAGAAGAGGAGCCATATACGTATGATGCGATGCTGTTTGTCAATAAAAAAAGTACTGACACAAGCTATGCTGTGAACAAACCTTGAAAACATGCTAAGTGAAAGGAAGCCACAAAATGTGTGTTGTCTGTTGAATAAAACTTCTCATAAAAGCTAAAAAATTATGTGATTTCTATCATAAAAAAATAGCCAGGATAGAAATTATAATGCCAGTGGGTGGTTTCCCCGAACCGGGAGTAGGGAAAGGCTATTGAACATTCCCCGGGAGTGATGAAAATGTCATAAAAATAGGTACTGGTGGTGGTCACGGAAATCTTTGGATTACTGAAATCTTCTAAACCCTAAACTTTAAAAGAGCACATATTATAACATGTAGATTATATCCTAACACATTTATTACATTTTCCCAATATTAACTTTTATTTCCTGTCCTTTCAATGATTATTTTTATGTCATCCTCCGATAAGAGGCAATTAGAGATTTTAACTTCTGTCATCCACTTCTGTGAAATTTGAGTGACCCCATTAGCAGGCAGTGTCAAATGCTTCTGTAATGTCTGTGACTTCTCTTGAATCATTTCTGCTCAAGATTAATGCACAGTTTTGTGCACTCCGTGGATCTGACTATGATACTTCACTTATGTGAGGAGCCCTTTCTCAGATTTGCTGAAATGCAGCACCATTTCTCGATTGCAGAAGTTATTCACAGTTACTAATGACTTCCCAGACTCAAGCTGAAACAACTCTGTTCCTGTCCACATACTGTCTGTTACCAGTGTGAATTGTCCTGTGTCCAAGTCTGCCATCTGCCCTGCGCTGCCACTCACAAGGACCTGGGCATATAAAAGGGGGTGTCTATTTCCCTTCTCATTGCTGATCACTTGGAGGTTTTTTAAAGTGAGAATCCCTTCTTTCAGACTCTGCTGCCTCTGGATCTTGTGTACTGATCCATTCCCCCCACCCCGTTTTTTCCTCTTTGTCTAATCCTATTACCTCACATGTGGTGGAGAACTATTTGGCAGGACCTCAAAGTGTGTATTTATCTTGTTGGAGGGAACAATTTTGATAAGGAATTATAAAATAAGTGAATGTCAGGCACAGGTATATTTTCTGACACATACTCCTCTTGCTGTTCAATGCCTTCTGTGTCTATTTTTCAGCTCTCCTGCAGGCTTACTTTTCCTGTAAGCAGCATGTATGGTTCAGTCTTCAGCACCTGGAAGGTTCTTGAAGTGATTGCAGAAGAGTCAGCAGCGTGTGACTGGCTGGCTGCAGTGGAGTCCTTGCTCCCGGTCTTTACGGTGGTCCCCACTCATGTGTTTTTACTGCTGGCTCACCTGCTTGTTGAAGATACAGGACAGAATCTTCAGCAGATACTGAAGGTCACCACAAAGTTAGCCCAAGCAGATTCCGCTCAGGTAATGGGAGAAAAGCATAGTGTTTACAATTACAGGTTATTTTTAGTTTGTGGATTATTTATGCCAAATTTTAAATTATGGCTTTAAAAAATGTATTCATGTTACAAGTTAGGTTTCTTTCTTCTTATTCCGAATTGATTTATACTTAACTATGCATTTTATTTTAAATTAAAGCTACATTTGGCTAGGAAATATTAGTTCTAATATTGCCCTAAGGTAGCTCCAGCTTAATCAATTCATGATAGATTCCTTATAGTTTTGCCCTCTTGTCATGCAGTCATTTAATAAACAAAAACATTGTATTCTTTCTCTGTGTGGTACTGATCTGCAGGCAAGGATGTGAGGATAAACAATTGTCTTCCTGTTTGCATGGAACTTGAGTGTAAGAAGCAGTCAGACATAAATAAGACTTCCCTCTGTCCTTTAAAAATAGAAGTACATTTAACACAGCGCTCTTTTATTTTTCTACTGGTTAGAATCTCTAGAATGTTTTCTGTGAAGGGAGGGTTTCCTAACCGAACAGGCATGGCATTATTTTATATTCTGTTTACTGATGTCTGTGCTTATGTTTCCTTTCAGAAATAATGAAGAAAAAAAATTTCACCTCAGTACAAAGTCATGTGTTCCTAGGTGAAAACATTAGGTGTCATTGGTGTTGAAAATATGTTGAAGATGGGAAATTTTGTGTTTGGCATTTCTCATTCTCTCAGCTTGTCATGCTCATTTGTATTTTATCAAGTAACCTGTACTGTGTGCAAAGTACCTTTGTCCTAATGTATATGCATACTATAAATCATTTCATGTCGCTTCTAGTGTAGGTCTTTGTTCAATATTTTCTAAAGACCCCCACTCATAACCAGTGTTGATGTTTTTTAGAGTAGTTGCCCCACAGATGGTATCTGGAGATTATGCAAAGAAGAATCCCTTGAAATAATACACTGACCTGTATTGGTCTGTATGCACTTCTGATACAGTGTGTGTGTGTGTGTGTGTGTGTGTGTGTGTATGCATGCACATGTACGCATCCGGACATATACACGTGTGTACATACACACACATGCAGAAACACAAACAAACACATCAGTCATTTTTCACTCACTCAGTGAGTTCATTTGGTATTAGGGTTTTGTCTCAAGTTACTCTTAGCAGTTTTTATTAGACTAGTATTTAGGTCAGTCTTGGCCTAAGTAGTATACTCAAGGCATAGTTTCTTTTCTTTATGAATTATGTGGAAGATTTAACAGAGGCTTAATCATTTCATCTTCACAGTCCAAAAGGAATGGAGAAGAAGCAGGGACTGCTTAGACTGTTGTTGCTTGGTCCCCGTGTCCATAATGCACCAAATGTGACAGTAGCATAGTGAGAAATTTTAATTTGCCACTTGATGTAGATTGGAAGTGGGGTGAATTTTAAGGATCCCCAAATTACCTATGCCTCCAGAGCTGTGAGAGCTGAGGTTAGGATATGTGTTAGTCAGACTTAGTGTCACTGTGACAAATGACAAGTGTCACTCGAAAAAGAGCCTAGCAGAGGAGCATGATTTCTGAATTTCAGTCCGTTGTTAGTTGGCTCTGTTGTTTTTAGGTCTGTGTCCAGGTGGAAACATCATGGAAGAGCATGCTAGATTAAAATTGCTTAGGTCATGGCAGCTAGCAAACAGAGAGAAACAAGAACAAGTCAGGGACAAAGAAAAGTCCCTGTGGTCCAGCCACTCTCAGTGATTGGCTCTATCAATGGGGACCCGAACTTTCAACAGTCGAAGTGTTTGTTTTAAAAAATTTCATTAGTATATATTAATTATACACACAACAGGTTTCATTATGGCATTTTATTGTGATATGCATATAATGTAATTTGATTATATTCACCCTATTACTCTGATTTGTCCCCTTGCTGATACCCTTTTTTTTTCTAACTAGTCCCTTTTACTTTCACCCACCCACCCCCTCTCCATGTATGTGTGTGTGTACCAATCAATTTAATTGGGGTTATTTACATGAGTGTGGGTGAAGGACTGTATACGGGACGGGATCATGGTTACCTTACTGCTCTCCCTCCCCCGTGAAGCATTAGTTGCCTATAGATTCTCAGGCAGTGATGAGAGCATTATGAACCCTTTCCCCCTGGCAACCGTTCATTGCCTCAGGGAGTGCTAGGGTCATATGAACCCTTGACCCTCTAGGACAGAATAGTGACAATTCCAATCTTGTGCAGTTAATGTCAGGTATTGAGAATTCAAGAGTGCCACAGTTATGCCTGGAAGTCAGCATCCCACAACATTCCATCCCTTCCTCCTGCTCCTATATCCTCTCTGATCCCTCTTCTGCAGTGTTCGCTGAGCCTTGGCTGGGTGATTTGGGGCTGAGCATTTAACAATCGCTTATTCTCAGCACTTTGAGTATTTATGAGTCTTGGCAGTAACTGCTGCTCACAGCAAAAAGAAGCCTCTCTGCGGAAAGCTGACAGCAGCTCTAGTCTGTGGGCATAAACAGAACGAATACTTCGCATGTGTCTGTAGCAGAACAACTGCAGTAGCTTGCGTGTTAAGGCTTATGACCTTCCAAATCAAAGGCCTTTGACCAGGTTTACGGTATCAGAGTCACTCAGACTTCAGATCCTACCAGGAAGTGGATGGTTACTCCTGTAACACTGTTGCCACTGTTTTACCTGTAGGCACATCTTGCCTGGTGGGCTGATAGTGTAGCACACAGGGTCCGTAGCTGAGCAGAACTGTTGTTGACAGTTCTTTCCCAGCAGATTACATAGCACCTTCTGGCACCGTGGACACTAGCCATTAGTGAGGAAGCTTGCAGCTCATTTCTAGCTGGAACTAAGTGTAACGTGAGTTTTGGGAGTACCTCTTGTTTCCAAACCATAAGAGATGATTTCTTAAAGGAAAGATCACTTCCTTATAATAGACATGGACGTGTGCTCAGAGGACATACATGTTGAGCCGCTGGGACTACTATAAGGTGACGAGTGTGCGGGCCTCACATCTCCTAGTCCTTAGATGTCAGGTGCTTTTCTTACTCAGATTGTTGCAGGTTCTGGCTAGTGACCTCCACCACCTCATATTTTGTTTATTTATCTTAGTACCCATGTAAACATTAATTTTTTGTGTAATCTATGAAATGGCAATCATTAGAATGACCACCCAGGTTCATTTCCTTATTCATTAAGACTTTTAAGCAGTGCTATATATTTAAGTCATGTTCTACAGCTGCTGATTAGTTGGTGGATTTTTTGAAAGAAAAGAGAAAAATATGTTGTGTAATTGTGCTCCTAATATACATGGTAGAGTGAAATGCTTAAACATTGTTGCTCAAATACATTCCACACCAGCTAGACACAATACCATCACAAGACCTACAGGTAACACTTTTAAGCATCTGGGAATGGGTGGAAATAGTACCCTAGAAATAGAAGACAGTGTTTTCTCCCCCTTTCTGTTTTCATTGTGAAATGATCCATCATGATATTTTAATAATCTTTAGCTACAGTTTAATCAACCAAAAGAAAGAGCTAAATATTTTGGCAAAACAAATTTTATAGTAGTGAGTAGATGCTATTAGTATATTTATTAGCCTGGAAATCTGCTCTGGGTGGAGCGATTTCTATTCTTTCTGGTTTAAGATTTATGTCTATATCTGTATTTATAGGGGGTTTATCCCTGTAGGACAGTTGGCTCAAGTTCATGGAAGAGTTGGTACTCAAGAATAGTTTGATTCTCATGAGACTAAGTAAACCTCGGAGATCAACACTTTTCAAGGCTGCCGTCTACTCCTGGCTTTGGGGATCATCTCACATCTACAGGAAGATTCAGCCACATGAACTGTGGTGACCTAAATGCTGTGTTGGAATGACATCTTGATTTAGTATATGACCACTACTGTAAGACCTTATAAGGAAAAATATTTAATAAATTTAAAAGAAAAGCTATGTATGAAGTATATGATGGCATCCTTCTTAGTTTTATTCTGCATGGTGGCAGTAGAGATTATTTCTAATCGTATTCATTCAAAAATAATATAAATTATTAGTATCTGTTGCTATTTCTCCAGTGTGAGTTCCCCTCCTTAGTCTCTCAATGTGACTTTTGTGTTGTCATGTCCTTGCATGGCTCTAAGGACAGACCCGACTGGCGCAACCAGGGAATGAAGAGATACACAGAACAAAACTAGGATTGGGTAATTTGGGCTCTCAGATGGAGAAGCCTCAGAATCCTGGAAGCTTAGTGTGTATATTGTATACAGTTGCAGAGAGGTGTGGGGTTATTACATACAGCCTAACAAGGAGGTGGGTATTATATACAGCTGAACAAGGAGGAAGGGGTATTATATACAGTTAAACCAAGAGGCACTTTTAGCTATTCTTGGTAGGAATATTATATATATTCTCTGTAAGGGAACAGTCTTTAGGCTATAAATATCCAGGGTGGGGTGGGGTGAGGAGAAGGCCATGGTAGGTGTTTTCTGCACTATCAGTATGTGCACTCACTCCAGGGAGAAGGCTGTGCCATTTTCCTATGGGACTGAGGCTCTGGTCCTTGATGTGGCCATGCCTATGTCAACAGCACACATTCAAACAGGGTTTTTAGCAATAGTCAATACCTGGGATAGTGGTCTTAGAGGTTATGATGGCAGTGGAGAAAGAAGGATATAGGCAGATTAAATCATAGGTCTAAAGATAAGAGGAGTGAGTTCTGCTATTAGAGGAGTGAGTTCTGCTATTAGAGGAGTGAGTTCTGCTATTCTGTAGTAGGGTAGGACTGTAGTTTTTAAAAATATATTACATATTTGTAAGAGTCTGGAACAGACAAGGTCAAAGGTTTCTAGTACAGCAGTGAATGGGATCAGAGTGACAATGTATATGAGATGTATTCCATAAATATGTACCATTACTGTGTATCAGTAATATGAAAATAGTATGTGGAGTGTTAGTCACCAAGGTCATCAGCTTTTGGGCAGATTGAGGTCTTTTGAGATCTCATTTTCAGGTGAATAACTCTAATGCTGTGTATGTGGAATATCAATTTTAGTTTTACTGATCTATTATATTGAATATAATGAAAGATTTTAAATTAAAATTAACCAATATATAAAATAAACACTGCAAATTAATGGGATTTCTTGCAATACTTCAGTGTGTGCATGCATTCTATAATATCAAATCAGGCTCAACACTTCTTTTCCCTCAACATTTGTCATTTCTTTGTGGTGAAAACGTGATAAAGATCTTTTTATTCTAGCTTTTGGAAGTGCAGAGAGCCATTATCTGTAGTCACCCTGTTGTGTAAGGCCTTCCAGAATGGTTTGCTCTTGCTGTAGTTTAGCCCCCATCTGTGTACAACCTTCCCTCTTTCCCAGGCCTCTAGTAGCTTCCATGACATTGTCCTGTTTTAGATTCTACACATTGGTGAGATCAGGTGGTAGAAGGCTCACACATTTGAACTTAGGAAGTCACAAGTTTCTTCCTTAAAATCTCTCATCGAACCAAGCCGTAGTCTCATGAAGCGCCATGTTTTCTCACCTTTCTCTTGATTTGATGTGGTGATAGTCATATTTGTTTATTTTTGTTGTTGATATCACTTGCATTTTCTCTCTGAAGTCCTTTTTTTTTTTGAACCCGTTTTCACGGTTTGATTGTTAAGTCTAGCTGTTAGTGGGAGCAGTTGTAATCTTTAACAAGTTTGTAGTGTTTTCAGGGCCATTTTTTTTTCCATTTGTGAAAGTACATACATGCTTCAGCCATTTGAAATCACTTAGGTGGGAAGGTTCATGGCCCATGACTTTTTGATCTTTTCAAAGTCATATATTATCAAATAGTAAAAGTTGACTTTCAGGGCAGAATCCTTGATAGTTCTACTCAGGGTCATAAGCTGTATTTTAACACAGAAAATGAATAGGAAATGTGTGAGATTTAATGGTCTGTGAGTTACTGCTGTGAGAAAGAGAGAAGATATATTCTGTAAAGGAACAAGCACAAAGCCTCTCTGGGCACTCTGCACTCTGTTCTATTGTCACTGAGCTGTGAAATGCTACCCCCCGAAGTCAGTCTGCTGCCTGTGTTCTCCAGCCCAGCAAAAGAAGCCAGAATGTACAGTACTTTTAGGAAAGACATTCAGAGATAAGAAGTGCTGAACTTCTTTCTATTCCCTGGTAGCTATAGTGTTGATTAGACCTTGAGAAAAATTGGGATGAGTTTGTCTGTGTGAAGCTGTTAGACAAAAGGAAACACAGGTCAAAATACACAGTCAGGTTATAGTTCCTCCTCTTGTGGCAAAATGTTTATTTCTTCTTTATACACACTGTGAAGGTGTCTATAGAGTAACATACTTTACTTTGTTTGTTTTCTCAATAGTATGCATGAAGCTTTGGGTTTATACCCAAAGATTTTGTGTCAGTTTCTTGCCTTAGCATCAACACTATGCTGAGTTACTGCTAGTGCATCTATAGAATAGAAATTATCTGAAGTTTCCATTTAAGGAACATTTGATGATGATTTTTTTAACCCATAATAGACTTATTAATATAGCACAATTAATAAAAGAGACAGAAATTGGGGTTCAGTCTGAAGGTCAGAGAAGCAAAACATCCAGCCACTGGCTCTTACCTATACCTCAGTTTGAAATGTTGATCCTGCCTCCAGTAATCTCAGAATGAGACTGTGTCTGTGAGCTGTGTCCTCCCGTTTTATATTCCTCTCTAGTGCTGGGATTAAAGGCGTGTACCACTACTGCCCAGTTTCTATGGCAAACTAGAGTGGCTACTGGGATTAAAGATGTGGTTACCTCTGTCTGGTCTGTAAGGCTGAGCAGTGAGGTTGTTTTGCTCTCTGAACTTCAGGCAAGCTTTATTTATTAAAATACAAATGGAATATCACTAATTTATTCGTAATATACTAAAACAAAATCCTTGTGTTTCTGTGTCACTGACACAGAAGTAATGAGCATAGAATTTGGTGAAGAGCAGCCTAATGCTACATTCATAACAAGGAAGCCTTCTTGCCTTCAGCTGCCTGTGAGGTTTATTTGTAGATTTTCCTCTGCTTAACACTCAAAAGGGAGAGACTGAGAGATCTCACCATGCCAGTGGCACAAAAAGCAAGCCAAGCAGAGATTATGTATTGCTGAACAAACAAAAATTATTTCATGTACATTTTCTTGGAATGTTCATAGTAGAGAGGTTCTTATATTTAAGAAAAGTGTTTTATTCAATAACTTTTTGTATTCTACTTATTTTGAAAGTAATGTTTGGAAAATATAGAGAAAAATTGCATGTTTGATGTATTGAAGATACTTGAGGTTGTACACTGTCAATTTGATCTCTTGAGATGCACAAAGGCGTCTCTATTCACCATACAGTCATGGAGAACTTCTTTGTAACATATGTTTTAACTGGGATGCGGAATGCTAAGGGAGTTGTTGACGTGCTCACTATGAATAGGAGTGCCTGTAGGAGAGCCTATGGTGTTGCGATGCAGAGTTTCTAGACTGTCGTGTGAGCCCAGAAAGGCGCAGCTAAGTCACATGAGGGCCCAGGTAAGGCTGCTGGGCATGGGTAGTTCATAAAATAACTCTTGTTGGATAAATACAAGTTCTTTAAAATGAAGTAGAAGGATATGATTTCTTTTCATATGTGTTAAAAATATTTGTAGATGACAGTTTTATATTTGAATAACTTCATCGAATAAGCAGCTGAATAAATGCTTTTCTGGAGGTTCTTTAATACCTTTTTTGTTTGTTTGTTTGTTTGTTTGAGACAGGGTTTCTCTGTAGCTTTGGAGCCTGTCCTGAAACTAGCTCTTGTACAAAGATCCGCCTGCCTCTGCCTCCCAAGTGCTGGGATTAAAGGCGTGTGCCACCATCGCCCGGCTAGGTTCAAGACTACTTTGTTAACTCTAGTTTCACTGGCAGTACTCCTCTTCAGTGTTTTTTTGGGAAGAGTCAAAGCTCACAGCACACAATCCCAGTTATGTAGCCGTTTAGTTGTCAGTGAGATGATAGGTCTTAATTTGATGGCAGAGTTTAATTCTAGAATTCTCCAAGTTGGGCAGGTGTGTTAGGTCCTTCACCAGAAGTGTTGAGATTTTTACCCTGTGTCTGTTGAACATACTGGACTTCTAGCTCATCAATGGCAGTTTTGACCTTCTCATCATACATAGTATATGCTTTTAGGTGAATTTTCCCAGAAGAGTTAAAAAAAAGCATTTGACCATTGTGAAGTCAGTTTGTTTCCAGTGGGTGGAAATACATAGTAATAAAGCAAGTGAAGCCAGCGAAATGGCTAAGAGGTGACTAGGGTGATTCTGTTTGGCAGCCTGCCATGGGTTGGTTAGACTTCAGGGACCATGGCGTCTGCTCTTCTTGATTGCTAACATTTTGTGTGAATGAATTGCTTCTGCATTTAAGAGAATTTATATATTTCCCGTCTCTGTGAAGAAAAGAAGTATCTAAAAATGCTTATCTGAATTTATCATACCGCTGAATCAAGTAGATATCACGCTGAATAAGGTTAGTAAGGATAAATTAGTGTTTTGAAATGACCTGTGGATGTCTTAAATGTAAATTTTGTTTCAAGGGAATTTTTAGTAGGTACAGGTTAAACTTAGAATTCATGAAAGGAATTCTTCAAGGAACGCCATCTCTTAAAGTTTTTGCTTCTCAATAACCTTAGAAGGATCCTGTGTTCATTTGTTGATTGATAGAATTAACAGGTAACTGTTGTTAGCTCTGTCTCGTTTTACCCTAAAACCCAAAGAAATATTTCCCCAAATTGAAATGCTTATCCAAAGTGATGGATGAACCATTGTGCAGTTCATGGTCATTGGGTTTAGGTTAGGTCAGATTACATTGGCATCTTATTAGATGAACTCTATTAATTTAGGGTTCATAGTAATTTGATATAGGCTGAGTTAAAACATTAGCAAGTATTGAAGCTACTGGGTTTAGGTTGTTTAGATTTGCTCACTTACATTAATATGATGAGTGTGCTGATTTAAAATGATCAAATTATCTATTCATTAAGACATATCAACAGGGACTGGTACTTGGTAACACTTGGCTAATTTGTTTGATATAGTATAAAAGTGAAAGCAATCGTCTTTGGTTTTTTTAGTACTTTTTAAATTCAGTCTTGTCTTTCTTCATTATTTCTAGTAGCTTGAATTATTATTAATGATAATTATACTGGTAGCATTTTACTGTTTATGTGTACTTAGTGACAAATTGTATTTAAGTTTTAATGGTGGAGGTACAGCTTTATCTGTGTTAAGTGCAATTATCATGGAATTATCCTTCCGCTTGAAATACTGTGCCTGCCTTGTTTTTATTAGGTCCCATGTTATTTATTAAGCATTTTCAAGTCACTCATTTAATCACACAACATATGTTTATTGCAGACCTCCTGTATGGTAGGTACTGATAACACTGAGATGGAAGGATATTGCAGTTTGTTCAGGAATGGTAGGACTTGGTGGGCTGATGGAGGCATTAAAAATTACTTTCAATACAAGGCAGTAATTGCCACTATGGAGGTAAATAGGCACCCCTGCAAAACAGAGGAGAGGGCCCATATGTTTCTTTAAGCAGGGGGATGAGAAACCATTTTAGACAGAATGAAGAACATATGCAAAAACACGGCTATGTGGCAGGTCACAGTGGGATGGCAAGACAGACAGCCATTTGGAATAAAGCTGGATACTTGGAATGAGGGAAATTGTTCCTGGAGCGGATAGAGATGTTGAGAAATGAGCACCTGAAACCTTGCAGTTTTGTAAGATGAGGGAAGTTCTCTAAACTACCAGGGTCAAATCAGGTTTCAGGGAGATGAAGTGGTATAATATGATGTTAAAAATACCAGTTTCAGTGGAGACCCTGGCTTATGTAAGACAGTGAGGGAGCCCACAGCATGGTAGGAAACACCTAGATGTCCAGCAACTGCTATACTTCTCTGCTTCTCAGTTGCTGAAGTCAGATGTTAGGAAATGAGGAGATGGGTGAAGATGAGGGTTCCTGAGAAAATGGCTGGGATTGTGAGTCCTACATATTAATGCCTCCTTGTCTTAAGCTTAGTGACTGGACTTGCACCTGTCCCTTTCTTCTCCTGGTCTCTTTTTCTAGTCCAGCTTGGTGCACCTCCCCTTACATTGGAGGTAAGTGAGTGGATGTAGCGACTTAGTAGTGATGTGGAGCGATGGCTAGGGCTTCAGAACAGTCACTGGACGCTGTCTAGCATGGCTTTAGTAAGGCAGTCCACAAGAAGTCAAGAGGAAGTGAAACTGAGGAGGCATCCATGAGAGGCAAACATTTACGAAGAAGGGTTGTCTGTGTCAGTGTGTGATGGCTGGCTAGCAGTTGTGATGGTGGACGAGGAGATAATGCAGTGTCAACATCAGCTGACATGCATAGAATTTTCTACCACAAAGCACGTGTTAGCATTTCTTGTAACAAAATGTGGGCAGCCTGAGTGTTGTTAAAAATCCCGTGGGGTGAAGCTCCCTTAGGGAATAAAAAGATCCTTGTTGACAGCAGCAAGGAACAAGTAAGGCAGAGTCCCCTTGTACCAAGTCTAATGAGACCTTCACCCTGAGGTTTGGCTACTGGCCATGGAGCAGGAGGAGGATCCCTCTTGGGCTGTGAGGTGTATAGACACCTTTGCCATACTGACAATGCGCTGACCCTGTTTCCTATAAGAGCCTGTCCAGATTCAGATAGTAGGTGTTTCTGAGGGGCTGGGGCAGCAGGGTAGGGAGATGATGACTAGAACTATCAGCATCAATTAGAGGTTGTAAAGTTAAGGGAGCTCTGGAGAATTCTGCCAGCTGTCACTGGCGCTCTTTGCTAGGGATACGGGTTTAACCTTTGTGAACTCATCAGCGTGAGAGTGAGCATGTGGGTATTCTCAGGTTTAGGCTTCTGTGGGCCTTGAATGATGCTGGCACCTTTACTGTGGTAGCGCCGACCAGATGGCGACTTCACACCTTTTCCTTTGACTTTCCTATTTATATTTTGTGCTTTGTAGAGGTTTAAGGGTCTCCAAATTCACTCTGCTTAAAGTTTATGAGCTGCGTATTGTTATATTAGTGGTGCATTGCTGTCATACCATGACGAATGAGACCCATTGCAATGATCAGGTATGTCTCTGTGTCCCCTTTCTTACTTTCTCCCATTAGAGACATTAGAATGTCATTTAGCCCGTGCGGGAAGAAGGAGCCTTGTGTGCATTTCTGTTGCCTGCTTCTCCGTGTATCTTTTGAAGCCCTCATGGAGCAGCTGATGAGTTTGTGGAAGGGCACAGACAGTGGTCTGCTGAGTTACTGAAGAAAGTCCAAGAGTCATTTTTGAAGCAGTTGAAAAATGGAGAACCATGCATGCATATGTTATGTTGTCTTAAATCAAGCTCTGGGTAAAGCTATGGTGACACATGCTGTTCATGAAAGGCTTAATGTAGTCCTTCTAATCAGATGAATTGTCTTGTTGTGCAAAAACTGTTATTACACCGTGTGTGAAACCAACCATGCTGCAGGGGAAAAATTAAATCGCCTGACTGAGAGGTCACTTGTGAATAGTAACACAAGATGCATTGCCGTTATTAGAGACTCTGGAGGACATTCACCCTTTTATGGTCGTTCAACTGCTGGGATGAAATATTTTAGTGGTAAATGACACCCTTCTGGGAAATCCCCCTGAAGACTCATTCTTTGCTGTTTGTACATGAAGGAACAGAGGGAGTGGGGGAGCACAGGAAGACAATCACATTATTCCTTTCAGATCATGTAACAAACTTACCTAATTTGATTTGGTGTGATAACAGTTGTCTTTAAATATTCCTCATTATAGCATTCTTTGTCAGTGTCCATCAGGGCCACACTTTGTCTTTTGTGGCAGGCAATGCACATTCTGTATTCTTTTCTATAGGGTGTGCATGGAAGTAGAGGCTTAGACACCAAGCTGGCTGGAATTAATGTCAAAATTGGGCTCTGTACTTTAAGATACGATGAACTGAAACATCTTTCTGCTTATTCTATTTGCTTTTTTTTTTTAAGAGTCTTTGACTATATACAGGAAAGATTACATGTGTTCATGTTTCAGTTCTGCGTGGAAACTGTTGATTGGTAAATATTTTATAAAATATATTCAGAGGTAAGTAAGCAGTTATTGATCTGAGGTGTTTATAATATAGTCATTAAAGCAGGGACTGCAGTTTTTTCTCCATGGATAATACTCAGTATTATTTCTCTGTTTATTGATCATAGTCTATCACCACTCTGAAATTTTCTACTTTTTTGCTAGATAATTCAGGTTAGCTTTTATGTGGACAAGAAAGTAGTCAGGAACAGCATTACAAATTATTTGCATAGATTTTGTGTTTTGTTAATTCTGAAGTCAAGTAGCCGACTTTTTCTCATTATTTGATTTCAATGCCTTTCCCCTCCTCCTTTCCTTTAAAGCTTTCCTACTTTATTGCCCAAAAGCTATGGACCAGTTAGAGTGGTGTGAATAGGGATATAAATTCTATTGGATTTCTCAGTGCCTGCTTTTGTTACAGGTATTTTGATGGGTCCATTAAAGCATATCAGTTGAAGTGGGGGCAGGGAAGGAAAAGGAGTAGAGGAAAGAAAATATATTGCCAGCTGGAATAATGCATAGATATTTGAGCTTCACCTGGAAATAAAAATAATTTTGTAGAATGGGAGATAGAAACCCTTTGTCAGGTTGCTAATGAGAGGCTTGACCTAGCTGCTGCTGCAGCAGCATCTTTGGGGATGATGAGAGATGCAAAATGCACTGTTGCTAAGCAACTCTCTTGGCTGCCTTTGGAGCAGGTTCATATGTGCTAAGAGCTAATGAATCCTCATGTCTGCTCTTTGAAACTGCTCAAAAAAGCCAATGAAGACATTCCCAGGCATTTAGCATTTAAAGTACTGAACCTTTCTTGCCATGTCATCTACTCATTAAAAATTAAATTGACCATTTAGTGTGTGCTGAATATTGCTTTATTTTTTAAGGTGGGCCAGGGTTTGAGTCCTAATAAATATGTTTTCACAAAGGAGCTCAATAAAAATGACTTAGCTTTGCTGCTACTTATATTGTTGTATCTGAAGGATTATTTTAAGTTGGAATATCCTTTTCCCTTCCCCTTTCTAAATTGGTAGAACCCTCTTCTTAGTTATTTTTGAAATCATACCATTCGCATATATTGTTCAGCTCAAATGCCATCGTCTCTGAAGACTCTAGCAATCTAGAAACCGGGAAAATTTTTTAGGCGGCTTGTTTAACCATTCTCTCTCTCAAAAGAAAAAAAAATTAAAGCAATGCACAGAGCAAAAGTGAAAGCCTGATGAAGCCTGGATTAATCTCAGCTCGTAGAGTCTGTGCGCGTCCTCTGATGCCCTGTCAGTAGTGGCGTGAGGATTGAAACATGCTCATGTGGTGGTGGAACAGTGTAAAAGGTGCCATGCAAGTGCTAAGTGGTGTGTTTTCCTCTGCTCTTACATGGGGTTCCAATTGATTTCCCGTTCAGCAAGAATTTTATGTTGCTGAAGTGGTTGTTTTGATCTGCTTTGGTAGCATTTTTGTAGGATATGAAGATATGGGATTTATTTGTAATAGGCTTCAAGCTTTTCCCATTTTATGTTATGGTTGCATGGAAAGAAGATGGCCATGCCTTCTATATAAAAAGTGAATTTAATTTCTTCTTGTTTTCTCTGTGTAGCCCTGGCTGTCATGGAACTCACTCTATGGACCAGGCTGGCCTCAAACTCACAGAGAACTCCTGCCCCTGCCTCCTGAGTGATGGGATTAAAGACATGTGTCACCACTGCCTGGCTTTATTTCTTCTTATAATACCCAGAATTTACTAGAGATTCTATTACAGTGTAATAATGGTATATTCTTCACTTAAATGAGAATTATAAAATAACTTTCCTCCTTAATTCACAAATTTAACATGTGAATTAAGTGGCATAATCCTGAGTACAGAATTCTGTTTGTAATCCATGGTCAGCAAAAGTTACATTCTTATTGTTCTTTTTTCACACTGCACAGTTATTTGTTCTGTTACAGACGCAGTGCCTGGCTGTAGCTAGACAGAAACATCCCATGCCTGCCTGAAGCTGTCACCATCCTTTTTTCTCCAAGTTCTTCAAAAGGGAGATATTCACTGTTATCTATGTTTGTGTGTCTACTTTTTAAAAAAATCATTTTATTTATTTAATTACACACATTTAAATATACACTGTGCATATATAGTCTACACACACACACAGATGTGTGTGTGTGTTTGTATATGTGTGTGTATGTGTACATATGTATGTGAAGGTCAGACAGCTTGTAGGAGTTGGTTCTTTCTTTCCATCATTTATTTCCCAGAAATTGAATTCAGCAATCACCTTTTACCTACTGAGCCATGTTTGTCTTCATGTGTCTGTTTTAAACTACTTTTAGATTAAACAAGGAGATTGAGAACAGTGTTCTTTCATGGAAAGAAAATGAAAGCTAATTTAGTGTGTTTAAAATTTCAGGTAGTGGGGCTGTGGAGAGAGTCAAAAGTGTTTATCACAAAGCTCTAAGGATCTGAGCTCACATCCCCAGCACTTAGAAAGATCCTAGCATGGCCATTAGGACCTGTAATTGTTGTGCTGTGGATGCAGAGCCAGGAGGATCCCTGGGACTTGCTGGCCAGCTGCTCTGGCCAAATTGGTGAACTCCAGGTTCAGTGAGAGACCCTGTCTTAAAAAATTATGTGAAAGCAATCAAGGAATCTGTCCAGTATTGAATTCTGAACCCCCTATTTGCACATGTTCATACACACACTAACATATCTCACACCTCAGGTTTTGTGGTTGCATATTGTAAAAGGTGGGAAAATATAAAATGATATTTAACGTTATATATTATATAACCTAGTATATCTGAAATATTCAAAATGTCAGCAACAACAAATTGCTGAAATATTTTGGGTGTTCTTTTACATGAGCCCTTCTAGATTTGTTTCATATTTTACTCGTATTTACAGCACATCTCAATTCAGTTGACTGTGTTTCTAGTGTTCACTGGTATTGTCTGACAGACTTCCTGGAGAGACAAAACATAAATGTCTTCTCATCCCAGTAAGGGAACCCATGACAAGCCAAAGTGATGATTGCATCACAATCCAGCCTGGTGAATCAGTGACCTTTTACTGGGTTACTAACAGGAGTCTATGCAAAAGCAGGAATGACTCAGAAGCAGCTGCATCACTGGACAGCCCACCCCAGCACTGGTGATGCCTCCCAAAGGCTGCAGCTCCAGAGGCAACTGACACTCCCATGTGATCACTGGACAGTTTAGATTCACCCTGTGACTCTTCCCCAGACGTGTGACAAGTGTTTACTTTTGAGTTTCATGATCCTTCTCCTTCCTCCTGGAGTGATGTTTCTATTTGGGGGGAAGGGCCAGGCACCAAGTCGGCGTGTCAGGAACATGCTGTGTCAGACAGTGCAGAGTCACCGAAACTTTCCAATGCTGCGTCTCTATCAGAGATGAGAAACGTGTGTTTAGAATACTATTCTAATATTGGTTTCACTTGTTTAAAAATAGGCCTTTAGTCTTTAGTAGAATAGGAATGTAATGCTCAAGAACCAAAAGGAAACTTTTTTCTTTTGAGACATGGTCCTCTTATTTACACCAGGCTGTACTTAAACTATAGTGGTCACGGTTTTCTGAGGGAAAGAACCAATAGAACATTTATTACATACAAGGGATAAATTAGGGACCTAAGCCATCATGTTACTTCCACCGTGGAAGGCAGAAAATCCTGTAACTGCTCATTCCACAAAGCTGAATGCTTCAGTTGTCTCATTCTGACCCTGAAGGCCTGGGAGACTACTTGACAGCCAGCTGCTGGCTTTATGTCCAAGTCAGAAGGTCAGTGTTCTGATATCAGCAGACGATGGCAGGAATAGATGATGCTTTCACCAGCAAGAAGCCTTGCAGGCAGGCAAGTGACTCTGCTTCCAGTGCTGATTGCCTGTGGTAAGTGTCACCTATGCCAGGGTAGGGTTGTCTCAATTCATTCTTCCTGGAGCTCCTCACATAAACATATCCACAGGTTGATCTGTAGTTGGATCAAGTTGACAAACAAGACTAACTGAGCATCATAGGCGCTTCCTGCCTCGTACTGAACAGTGGTGGATTGCAGGTGTGCAGCACCAAGCCTTACAAGAGAACCACCAAAGTAGAGTTCAGAAAGTACCTGAGAATGTGTTGGAATGAATACCTATAAGTTTCTTTTTTTTTTAAATGGCTTATCAACATATTGTAAGACCTCTTTTTTCCTTTTTAACTTATCTTGAGTTCATTTCAGTTTTTGTTAGGAAATACTTATCATACTATGGTCCTAAGCAAAAACAAGAATAGGAACACAGTTGCTGCCTGTAATATAGGTCATTTTCAGGCTGTTGTGAGTAACTAGCACCTAGAGTATACTGAAGTAAAAGTCGGCATAAAGTTAGTATAACAAACAGTAAATAGGG
Organism: Ondatra zibethicus; assembly: GCA_004026605.1. Classification (NCBI taxonomy): domain Eukaryota; kingdom Metazoa; phylum Chordata; class Mammalia; order Rodentia; family Cricetidae; genus Ondatra; species Ondatra zibethicus. The sequence continues at coordinate 60,991 of PVIU01006046.1, read as the reverse complement.
TATTTTCTTTCTCAAAGGTTGAAAACAATTACTCAGGTTTCCCTAAACACTGTCCCTCGTGGCTATAACTCCCGGGTTATAAGAAGAAGCCTGTACAAGGTTCAGCAGAAGGAGGAAGTGACGCTCCTTGAAAACCTAAGATGAGGATAGGGGAGGCAGGAGCATGTTGTTCCCAGCACTAGCTGTTGTCCAAGTGAGGAAACGGTTTTTGCTCATTCCCACCCTTACATTCTGTCTTCCCTTTGGTCCTTGAATGCTTAGGGTGCTCCTGTCACTTGCTGAAGCCTCACTGGAGGTAATGTGGAGGTAGGAACTGAAGCAGAGGTCATGGAGGAATATTGCTTCCTGCCTTGTTTGCCTGGCTTTTTTATACATCTCAAGGTTACCTGCCCAGGGTGACACCGCTCCCAGTGCGCTGAGCCCTTTCACCTCAATCATTAATAAGATGCTCACAGATGTTCCTACAGGCCATCTGATGAGACATTTTCTTACTTGGGGTTTCTCTTCTCAGATGAGCCTAACTTGTACCAAATTGACAGACACTATGCAGCCCAGGATTTCAACTGTTAGGTTTGTTGTTAGAGCAAACATGGACTTTTCCTGTTCTCGTCCTGCTAGCATAGCATTGCTCAGTATAACTCTGTGTTCTGGTGCAAGTTTCGGTAGCTGGTGTTGTCCTAGAGGGTGGCCTCGTAACTATTGAGCATTTTAACTTGACTCATGTGAGTGAAGAACCCAAGATTTAAGTTTAATTAATTAAAACTCAGTTTGGATAATAGACTTTCAGACTTCTAAACTTTGCCCCCTCTGAGCAAAAGAGTCATTGCCTCACTGCCTGCTTTCTTGCAAGTTTCAGAGACTGGTTTGAAATGGGTTTTGTTCTTATACCTTAATTTATGTCCCCAGTAACTGTTTGCTTTGTGTTTTGTTTTCTGAGTTGTGAGATGGTAGTGATGAGTTCCTTAACTGTGAAGTCCTTAGCGCACAGGGAACCGGGAATTGTCTCTTCTCATTGTTGGAAACCTAGGAAGCCCTGCGTGGAGCTGACTCACTCAGCACACACGGCCCGGCCAGGGAAGCCTGAGCAGCTGCACTCTTAGTCCCCACAGGCTGGCCTCAGCTCCGGCTTCCCGCCTCTGCTCCCTGGCACTGGACTGAAGGCACGCGCCACCATGCTCAGATCATTTTGTTTTCTTAATCACTTTAAAACAACTTTTATTTATTTTTCTTATTATTACTAATTTTCAGTGTGTGTGTGTGTGTGTGTGTGTGTGTGTGTGTGTGTGTGTATGTGTATGTGGTGTGTACCACATTACAGTTATGGAGGTCAGAGGACAACTTTGTGGAGTTGGTTCTTTCTTACCTTTGTGTGGGCTCTGGGGATCACTCCTTCACCCACTGAGCAATATTGCTGGCATCCTCTCATCTTTCTTAAAAATATTTTTTCCCTTTATGTGTATGGAATTTTGCCTTCATATATATATTCACAACATGAGTAGAGAATCTCTGGAGGCCAGAAGCGGGCATGGGATTCCCTGGAACGAAGGTTTAGGATTGGTGTGAACTGCCACGTGGGTGCCCAGAACTGAACCCAGGTCCTCTGGAAGAGTAGCAAGTGTTCTTAACCACTCAGACATCCCTCCAGCCTCCAGCTGCTACTTTAAAATTTTAATTCATTTGTGTGAGTGTGATGCTGTGACACTTGTGTGTAATTATGTGTGTGCATGCTCACATTTGTGTGGGTGCATGTGTACCACAGCATATGGAGGTCAGAGGTGTTGGTCTTTGCCTTCTGCCTTGTTTGAGTGGGATCTGCTTGCTTTTTACTGCTGGACATGACAGGCCACCTGGTCCATGAGCTTCTGGGAACTCTCCTGTTTACCCCTCGCATTTCACTGAGGGACAACAGACTGTGCTACTGTGCTCAGCTGTATGCAGGCCTGCAGATTGAAACTCAGCTTCTCAAATTAGGGCAGTAAACAGTAAATATCTCACTTACTAAATTGTCTCCAGGCCTTCACTACCTTTTTTTAATAATTTTTTTTTCTCTTAAAGCAAAATACAGAATGATCTTGGGTCAGAGGGGTCCTCAGGATTTATACCTAGGTATCAAATCACTAAGATTTGGTAGAACTCACAAGACAAATCAGCATGTCTGTGATTTGTTAGAATGATGGGGTAAAAACACCGTCAGCGAGGGAGACAATCCATGGGGCTAATTACCATGGAAATCAGGCAAACATTTCTAGCAGTCCTCTCATGAAGTAGCATCCCGTGCCCTCAGTTCCTCCAGCATGGGGTCAGGGTGAAAAACGTTCAGTATCTTGCGGGGAGTGTGTGAAAGCCTTGGGGTCAGAGGGTTGGTTCTGTCAGGGCTGGTCAGATGAGTTTATAGATTGTGATTGTACAGGTTCTATTAGTTAAAGGACAGTGGCAACAACCCCCAAATTGTTTGCCAATATCTCACCCAGGGACTGCTTTGCAAGTAGGCTTTTCTGTGGAAGATAGCTTGCTGTGCTAACTAACTCTTTTCTACACAAGACTTAAATATTGACTTAGTTAATTTGGCCTCTTTTAACTTTTAAGATAGTAGCTCAGAAATAAGTAGTTGCAGTCTCTACTCTGTTCCTCTTCAAAATTTTTAAACTTGTTATTGTTTGGGACAGAGTCTCACTCTAGAGCTCAAGCTGTTTTGGAATTCACAGCATAGACCAGGGTAGTCTCAAATTCATGGCAATTCTCCTGCTCAGCCTGAACTTTTGATATTTGAGTACACATTGAATCTCCTCCAAATATGTTACAATTCCTCATCTTCCTCGTTTCGTCTCCTTCCCTTCATATTCAGTATTTTATCTCCTAAATTTTGATTACTGATCTCTTTTAAAATATTCAGTTATATTTAGAGAATACTAAATAGAACCTCATTTTTTATGCATGTGTGTGCATGTACACACATGTGTGGATGTACATGCTCACTTTTACACAAGTGTGTGGAGGCCAGGGTAACCCTTTGTACCTCCTTTGCGATGGTACCTGACCTGTGAGCATCAGGTCTACCTGTGCCTTCCAGTGCTTTGGATTACAAGCACATGGCTTTCTCTTTGGTACATTGGTTCTCTCCTCATCCTTGGAAAGTAGGTATTTTCTTTGAACCCTAAAATAGAATTAAAAAATGAACAAACATTTGATCATGGGAGGTTTCAAGCATTTTCAAAGAGGTGAGATAATTTAGGAATCTCATGTTCAGTTCTTACCTTTTAGCAGTCTGAATTGCATGTACCTTCTCTTCCCTAGTCTCTAAATTTGAGATGTTATTTTTGAAGCATATCTGTACATGAGTTGAGCTTTGTATCTTTGTGAGTGATGTGTGTGTGTGTGTGTGTGTGTGTGTATTGAATTTGCAAGTTTGTGTGCAGGTTTGCATGTGTGGAGGCCAGAGGAAAACCTGATACTGTTCTGCAGGCATACCACCATCTGGGTTTTGTTTGTTTGTTTTTTGTTTTTGGAGATATGGTCTCTTATGGGCCTGAAACTCATCGAGTAGGCTAGGTCAGCTGGACAGCTAGCCACAGAGATCTCCCTGTCTACCTTTGTATCAATGAGATTGCAGGCACTCACTACCATACCTGACTTTTTTTGTTTATATGGACTTTGGGAATCTAACTCAGGTCCTATTGCTTGGGAAGCAAGTATTATCTACTGATCTGTCTGTCCAGCTAAAGAAAGCAGGATTTTAAAGTAGAGGTTGAAACTTTTTCTTTAGACACACTCTATTACTCCCCCGATTTGAGTCTGCTTCACTATATCCTTATATTGTATAATTTAAAGATACATTGAAACCTTAACATATAAGACAATTGTTTTATAATTTACAGTTATAAACAATAATGAGATTGAATGTTGTTATAGTTTCTATTTCTTAATTTTTATGTGTATATGTTTATCTTGGGGGTGGTACAAATGACATATGGAGGCCAGAGGTCAACCTTGAGTGTCTTTCTCAATCACTTCGAGTTTAGTTTTTGGAACAGGGCCTCTCACTGAACCTGGAGTTTACTCATTTGGCTAGGTTATCTTTCCCTGAAAACATAGATCTCCTCCAGGCCCTGCTTCCCCAGCACTGATAGTAAAAGTGTGTGCTGCTGTTCTGGCATATTTATCTGGTATGGGGCTTGAACTCAGGTCTTCATCCTCATACTAACATGGCAAGCACATTCCCAAATGAGCCATCTCCCTGGATCCTTTCTATCGTTTTCTTTAAGTTTCAAATTTATGTGTTTTGCCCTTTTGGCTGGGGTTGGAGTCTGTATATTGAGAAATTTTACCTTTTTGTTTTCTTAGAATATTGAGTCATTGGTTGATGTGTGTGTGTGTGTGTGTGTGTGTGCACATGGGTACATGTGCCATAGTGTGCTTTTAGATGTCAGAGGACAAGTTGCATAGAAGGTTCTTTCCTTGCTCCTTTATGTAAGTTCCTGGAGTTGAACTCAGGTTTCCAGGCTGATCTGTTTCTCCTTGGCTACTGATGTCGTTTGTTCCTTTTGCTGGATGCTGTTCTTATCTGTATCAGTCCTCAGTGTGATAGTTCTGATCTGGAGTGGCCCCCAGAGGACTGAATATTAAAGGCTTGGTGGCCAGCCCGTGACAGCACTGGAAACATTGAACTTGGAGGAGGAGTGCTTAGTAGGTTGAAGTTACGTTATTAGACTGTGCTCCTGAAGGGAAACACCCAGCCCTTTCCCCTTCCCTCCCTGTTTGCTGGTGGCTATGAGGTGAGCAGACCTCCTTGCTGACAGACTGCTGCAGTCCTGTACTGTGCTTCTTAGGCCCAGTGTGAGACGACCAGGTGACCATGCACTAAATCTCTAAAGCTATGAGCCAAAATAAACCTCGGCTCCTTAAGCTGACTGACAGCGGTATTTACCACACAGCGGCCACTGACATACTCTAATAAAGCTTACCTTGTTAGTGCTCAGTCAGCTCTTACCTGTCTCTCAAGCATGCATGTACTCACCTTATATTTTTCTGAATTCTTTAAAATGATTCATTAAGTATAATTTCTAAAATCATGTGGCATTTGTTCTTGTTGGTTTACTCCCTCACTGCTAGCTAATTGGTTTTTCTAAAGCATTCATTGATTAATTTATCACCCGCTCCCATCATGCCTCCTGTCATAGATGCCAGTGTCATCTTCCTAATGCTATTTCATCTGTGTTCTGATAATTTTCCTGAGGCAGAAGATTGTGCAAAATAAGAACACACCAGATGTGTCTCCTGTCACTCTTTAACAGCCCTTTACACGGATTACTTCAGGCAGTACCCTCAGTTTTCACGCCTCTCTGCTTCCAGAGGTTTAGATCAACCTCCCCCATAATGTTCTGGGCTGTTTGTTTTGTTCCTCATCCTTTGTATTAATCTTCGTTAGTTTAACATTCTAATTAGGTCACTTGTTTATCATCATTCACCTAGACCTTATTTAATGAATTAAGATCTTATAAAATTAATGATATGAGATATAATACTTAAAATTTGAAGTTTTCAACAATGAAGCAGAAAAGAAACTTTGGAGTCAGACTTGACAATTAGCCAACTGTGCTGGCCCCCTTTTTCTTCCTGTTCCCAAAGTGCGGATTAGCACCACAGTTACTTTAGTATCTGTTGGATTTTCATACCCTAGAAAGTTAATTTGACTCTCATGGTTTCTTTGAGCAATCTGTTTTTACTAAACTCAAAAATATTAAGATTCTCTGGTTTTAGTGCATAGTTACTTAGTTCATGTACTTAGTTTATGCCATTGTACAATTTTCACACACTTGGTTCACTTTTTGATATAAAACACGTTCCCAATGTTACACAAGTAGCAGAAATTGACTTTGTGTAATTGAGAGGAGAAATACCCATGTTGTACATTAGTTATAGGTTATTTGCCTTTAACTTCAGTTCTGACATAACAGTCAGATCTCCAGTGGTTGAGAACTCACATGGTAGAAATATAAAAGCTGTATTTGTTCATGAATGAAAGTTAATGCCTCCAGGAATTTGGTTACCAATATGTTAGCAAATGGTAGAGTTATATCCCTTTTTCTTTTCTGGTAGTTACATTTTCATAGTGTGGTCGACCATCTTTTTCACTATTTAAATTTCTTTCCGTGTGTGTGTGTGTATGTGTGTGTGTGTGTGTGTGATTTGTTTTTGAGAGTCAGGAATCAAAAGGGAATGAAACTTCTCAGGAAGCCTGCACCCTTCAAACTCCTCTACTGAGACACTGTCTGAAATTATCCTACTGTAGTGTGCAGTGATTATTGGATTGTTGAACTTATTATTTTAGTATATTGGAAAATTTATCCCTTCAAATCTGAGAGTATCTGTTTTTGACATCATGTTACCCTTTATCTGACAGGTAAAATTTTCTGGTTCCAAGTTAATTTGATTATCATACTTTTAAGTACTTTGCAAATGGTAGGTTTTTAATACCTATTTATAAACTATTGCAACATTATCACAAGGTCCATTTTGCTGACAGTATTCAGCCAGCAGGAGAAGAGTTTAGGGTAATTTATGTATTTTAGAAGTATTGTTTGTGTGCAAGATATGAGGGATGAACAGGTGAAAAGGTGACATTCCTGAACTTGGTATGGCTAAAGAGCGACCACAGAGGGTTTGAAGCTGGGTTGCTTTGATCCAATCCTCACCTCTATATTAGCTTCATTTTGTCACCTGAAATCTGCTCCACTCTGTCTCCAAGTGTGCAGGAGACTGAGAGTGCTACATAACATGTTTGTTCTTAGCGGAGTCACTGTCACCTGAAATCTGCTCCACTCTGTCTCCAGGTGTGCAGGAGACTGAGAGTGCTACATTCCGCGTTTGTTCTTAGCGGAGTCACTGTCACCTGAAATCTGCTCCACTCTGTCTCCAGGTGTGCAGGAGACTGAGAGTGCTACATTCCGCGTTTGTTCTTAGTGGAGTCACCGCAGAGCAGGTGGTCAAGCTGGGTTAGAACAAGGCTAGAGAGATGTAGCCCCATAGACAGATGGGTTAGAACAAGGCTAGAGAGATGTAGCCCCATAGACAGATGGGTTAGAACAAGGCTAGAGAGACGTAGCCCCATAGATAGATGGGTTAGAACAAGGCTAGAGAGATGTAGCCCCATAGACAGATGGGTTAGAACAAGGCTAGAGAGATGTAGCCCCATAGACAGATGGGTTAGAACAAGGCTAGAGAGATGTAGCCCCATAGATAGATGGGTTAGAACAAGGCTAGAGAGATGTAGCCCCATAGACAGATGATTGTCTGCTCTGTTAGTCTAGGTTCTTTTCTTCTCTCTGTGTTAAATGACTCCCGAAGGCTAAATGTCAAGACTTTAGACCAGCATTTCTCAACTTGTGGGTCTTTTGAGGGGTCAAATCACCCTTTTACAGGGGTCACCTTATCCTGATATACAGTTATCCTGCATATCAGATATTTGCATTATAATTCATAATAGTGGCGAAGATTACAGTTATGAAGAAGCAGTGAAATAATTTCGTGGTTGAGGGTCACCACAACATGAGGAATTGTATTAAAAGGTCACAGCATTAGGAAGGTTGAGAACCATTGCTTTAGACTATTTGTTTAATGGTCATGTTTTGATGTAACTATAATTGAATCTCAGAGGAATAAAATTATACCACATTTACCTTACTTTTGAAGTTGGTGCATGCCTTATAAGTGGAAAAAATAATTAGCTTTTCAGTACCTGCCAGTGGACTGCCTTCCAATGAATTACTTAAGCAATAAACAGGTGCTATAATTACAATTGCCAAGTAATTCAGGAAAGGAATTAATACTAAAAAGTCTAATTGTATATAATGTGCTTTTTTGGTAGAATGAATTGTGTGATTATGTGTGTGTATGTGTGTGTGCGCATGTGTGCATGCATATGAGAGAGAGAGAGACAGAGACAGACAGACAGACCCAGGTTTTTACAGCTACTGGGTTCAAAAGCTTTTACTGCCTCAGTTTTCCAAGTAACTGGTAGTACACACATATGCTACTACTGCATCCAACAAAGATGAAGATTTTTAAAAAGATTTACTTTATTTTATGTATGTGAAAGTTTTATTTGCATGTGTGCTTGTGCACCATGTTCATGGCCTGGTGCCCAAGGAAGTCAGAAATGTGTATCAGACTCATTTGAGCTGGAGTTACAAGTGGTTGTGAGCTGCCATGTGGATGTAGGAACAGAACCCAGGTTCTCTGTAAGAACAAGTACTTTTAACTACTGAGCCAACTCTTTAGCCCCAAGAATGAAGAATTTTTAAAAGGCCCTTTAAGTATTAAAATTCTTGGATTAATATATGTCTATGCTTATTGATATCATCCATTCATATTCCCTTTTTTATGATATAAAATGCGTTTTATCTTTTCATTTACAATCTTGTACATATTATTATTTGTTCCTTTTTGATAAGTGGCAAACAAATGTGCATACATAGAATTTAGGTCCATGTTTTACAGGACTAACTCTTATGTAAAAGCCAACATTTGTTAATTCCAAGGATGTGGGAGCCTGTGTCAGAAGCTGTGCATTTACTCTAACTGTAGATGGGGCATAGTGCAGAATGCTGTTTCTACAATGTGGCCTTCTAGAAATGATTCCATAAATTCTACTAAGTGAATGGGCCTGAAACCTAGGATGGCAAGGGAGTGCCCTAGCATGTCCACATTATCTGGAGTGTAAGGCAGATGCCTGGAAGGGATACTCTTAGCTCTTTTCACATGATAAGAGATGATAAGGCATATCACCAGGTGCAGTCCCTCCCTGTACTTGTATTTGCTTACACTAACTGAAAATGTCATCTCATGTTTCTTTTGCTTTAATAAAAAAATGAGAAGTGCTTTGTGCGCACCACTCCTGAGTTCTAACACCTGGAGTCCCCTGGATCCCCACGAAGGTCTTTGGAATATTCTTTGGTTCACAGAGAGCCTCCCTGGTCCTGGGGTGGGTCAATACAAGAACTCAAATAAAATGTGAATTATCAATGCATGTTTGTAGTTTAGTGCCTTTGCTAGTTTTTTTGTGGCATGAATCTGGAAAGTTGAAGAGAAGCAGATATTGCGTGCTTGCTTCTCCCTTCCGTCGGATGGTTACCTTGTTCATTGTTCCTTTTCACAGGTAATTTTTCTCTATTTTTGTATAATGATAAGTTAGCTCTCTCTCTCTCTTAAGAATGAGGGCTAGTTGTGAACACTATATGGTCTCATATTTGATGACTGATAAGTTGTAAAAAAGTACTTTTTATTGTAATCTGTAAATAAATAGTGCCTCTTGTGATTTCCATTATAGAGTCTTTCCCTCCCTCCCTCCCTCCCTCCCTCCCCCCCCTGTGTATGGCCTTAGGAAGGCTTGTCAACATGTATTTATTTTCCTGGAATTTAAAGTTAAATTTTTATATTCTATTTTTTAATGTGCTTGATTCCAGGGACATGTGGGCTTGTGTTTCTCTTGCTTATTTTTTAATGCTAGATAACCTATATGATAGCTTAACATACCTGTAACAGACCATCTCAAATCTTTGTTTCTGTTCACTCTGCCAAAAAAGAAGGGAGAGACTTGAACTCTCATCCTGTGAACTCTCAACTCACCCAAGATCTCTTTGGATTTCAGTTTTATCATATGGAAAATAAGGTAGACAAAATAAGCTTGACGAAGCCTTTCTGGTTTCTTTTTTTATATGGGGTCTGATGAAGCTGTGACGGTTCTGGAACTTGCTATATATACCAGGCTCACAGAGATCCATCTGCCTCTGCCTCCATTTGCCAGGTTTAAATGCATGACCACGATGCCTGACCTTTCTTACTTTTAATGAACAATCCCATGATTATATTTTCTTGATGATAAAAATCATTAGCATGAAATCTATTACAACTGACTTCTAAGCACATTGTGTAATGTTACTGGCTATATGAGTGTTGCTGTGCAGTAGACCTCAAGAATGTCCGCATTGCCAATGACCAGCGCTCCTTCTCCACAGGGAAGCATCGCTTTAAATCTCCTTTCTTTAGCAGCTAGCATCTTCTATTATGTTTTCCTTGAAGAGTCTGACCTCTTTTGGTACTTTATAGGAGTGAATTCTTTGGCATTTATCCTTTGTTCCTGTCTTGCTTCTCTTAGCACAATTCTTCACAGTTCAGCTAAGTTGTTCCATGTGATAGGGTTTCCTTCTCTTTGAAGGCTGAATATTGTGGACAGCACGTTGCTCCTTCACCACTCCTTAGTGACCTAGGTTGACATCTGGGTTGTCTCTGTTGTGAATGATGCTTGCAGATAATGCTGTAGTGAATGCGAGTTATTTTTTTTTTTTCTGAGACAGGGTTTCACTGTAGCTAGCAAGCCTGTCCTGGAACTAGCTCTTGTAGACCAGGCTGGCCTCGAACTCACAGGGATCCTCCTGCCTCTGCCTCCCAAGTGCTGGAATTAAAAGCATGTTCCACCACTGCCCAGCAATGAATGCAAGTTTGTAAATCATCTTCTTGACATCCTCATTCAATTGTTATAGGCAAATGCCAGGAAGTGGGATTATGGAGCTTGTGATAGTTTTATTTATAATTTTCCCCCCTTTTTACTTTGTTGATTTAAATAAAACCTAATTTTTGGTTGCTTGATATGTTTGGGCATGCCAGTTATCTCTTGATTACCATTTGTGAATGTCCCTTTGATTTCAGCCACATGCCTTTAGCTCTCAAATGAGTGTTCTGCAGACTGTACACTGTTGGATCTAGCTGTTCTTATCCACTTAGCGGCTTTGTCTTTCGGGTGGAGCTGAATCTATTTACATTAAGCGAAGTTAGTACTGTGAAAGAACCTGCAGTTGTTAACTGCTTTCTGTCACACTTCTCTTACTACCCTTTTTGTTTGTGTTTATTCTTGGATATCACTTATTTGGGTTCTTTGCTGTACTTTTTTAAAGATTTATTTTTTATGTGCATTGATGTTTTGTCTACATGCATGTCTATGTGAGGGTGCTAGATCCCTTGGAATTGGAGCTACAGACAGTTATAAGCTCCATGTGGGTGCTAGGAATTGAATCTGGGTCTTCTGGAAGAGCAGCCAGTGTTCCTTTTTTTCATGCATAGTCTTTTATTGATTTTATTGTACTATACATTTTTCTCTTCTCCCCTCCTGTTCAGCCCTCTCCCATGGCCCCCATGCTCCAAATTTACTCAGGAGATCTTGTCTTTTTCTACTTCCCATATAGATTAGATCCATGTATGTCTCTCTTAGGGTCCTCATTGTCATCTAGGTTCTCTGGGATTGTGAATTGTGAGCTGGTTTTCTTTGCTTTATGACTAAAAGCCACTTATGATTGAGTATATATAATACTTGTCTTTCTGGGTCTGGGTTACCTCACTCAATATGATGTTTTCTAGCTCCATCCATTTGCCTGCAAATTTCAAGATGTCATTATTTTTCTCTGCTGTGTATTACTCCATTGTGTAAGTGTACCACATTTTCCTTATCCATTCTTCGGCCAAAAACACTGATGACAACTTATGCTGGAAAGGTTGTAGGGTAAAGGGAATACTTGTACATTGCTGGTGGGAGTGCAAATTGGTACAGCCCCTTTGAATATTAGTATGATGATTTCTCAGAAGATTAGGAAACGACCTTCCTCAAGACTCAGCAATACCTGTTGGGTATATACCCAAAAGATGCTCAATCATACCGCAAGGATATGTGTTCAGCTAAGTTCATAGCAGCATTTTTTGTCATAGCCCAAACCTGGAAACAAACTAAATGCATCCAGTGCTCTTAACCACACAGCCATCTCTCCAGCCATCTTTGGTGTATTTTTATGGTTATTTCCTTTTCATTTAGGAGCAACAATATTTTCAGCTGCTAACTTGTATATGTAAATGTCAATTACATACATAATCCATGTCCATTTATTTCTTTCTCCTTTTATGTCACATTTACTATGTCTATTTATATGTTTCATAGCTATCGTTATTTATGTTTTTATCTTTTAACTCATATAATAGAATTAACGATGATAAATGGGCCTGTAAGATGGTGCAACAGCTAAAGGTGCTTCCCACCAAGCCTAATGGCCTGAATTTGACTCTGGGAACCCACATAGGAGAATGAAAGCACTGACTCCTTCAGGTTGTCCTTTGACCTTCACATATGAACTGTGGCATGCCTCCCCACATCCCTAACTAAATAAATGAAAAAAAATTTTGGTGTTTTATATGATAAATGTTTCATTTTATGGTATTACAGAATTTTGGTTGTTTATATATTTACTTTTCCAGCAAGCTTTATACTTTCCTGTGCTTCTGTGCTGTTGTCAAGTGTACTTACTTTTCGTTTGGAAGGGGTCTCTTTAACTTTTCCCTTTAGGCAGGTTTAGTGCTGAGCTCATTCAAGCTTTTTTGTGTCTGAGATGCCTTTCTTTTTTCTGATATTCATAGTGTTTTGGTAATTTTGCTAGGTAAAATATTCTCGGTTTACACCTTCCCCCTTAATATATCATTTTGAGTATGCATTTATTCCCTTCTCTCTTGTGAAATTTCTGCTGAGAATTCTGCTGATAGTCTTAGGATTTTTGTACCAACCTCATGTTTTAAATCAATTTGTTCAGCAACGAAATGAACTCTGAGTCTGTAAAGAGAAAACATTGTGCTTTATGAAGCCAGACAGCAAGATAGACCAGAGCAAGACATGGCTGGCTCTGAATCCCAGCTAGAGTCTGAGCATTCTGTTGTTCTCTGCCTGTGATGGATAGAAGCTGTAAGAGCAGGGGGCTCAGGAGCTGTAATGACATCTGGGTGACGAAATACACGCGTCAGTATTTCATTATGAAAAGAGCAACCCATACTTCCAGGCAAAAATATTTTTTATAGATGTGCTTAATTTGTGTTTTTCCAGTGCAGTATCTTTCTTTATTCTTTCGCTTATGTGGTTACCCAATTTGGATTATCGTGTCATAAGAGTGATATTTAGTCAAAGATTACTTAGTGTAAATATTTTTGACATTGTTTTTTTTTTTTTTTTATTTCTGAACCAGGCAGAGAAAAGGGTGAATGATTCTTGAGGGCCAACCCTCTTAAAGGGACTATACTTTTAGGGCATAAATACAGTATTTTATTTCTCTCCTGACAATATAATTAAAGCATTTGTTTAAGAGCCACATGATTAAATACACTATTTTATAAAATGCCACTAAGTGCACTGATTGCCATTCCCATAACTAAGGGTCTGTCAGAGTGCCCTGGTAGAAACCATCACATGAGGGATAATTGATTAAGACCAGTGGAAAGCAATCTAAGATAACCTTTTGTTTTTAATTAAAATGGGAAATAAGAAGCCAGTTCAAAAAATTGTCTTTATTTGTCCAAAGTGTGAGCAATGGTGTTTCCTTTCCAGCAAACCCCAGCACCTGTGAAAATACTTAGGCATTCTGGCTGTGTCCTGCGAGGTTGTCACCAGCGCAGGCAAAGCCCACATGCTGCCATGATATACTATGGCAAGGATCTTTAGCAAATGAATTTTTTAGCTGCCACACGTTTTGGTGGTAGGGTTAAGAGGACATTTTTCCTTCTTGAAATTAAAGCAGCTTCGAAGAAATGGCTTTCTAAGATAGATGATGTGAGTAAATGTTGGACACAAGCCTTTCAGATGTGGAGTGTGGAGTTTTTGCTTGTTCTGGCCTCAGCTCACTGTATAACCAACTCGGCCCCAAATCTCTAGTCCTCCTACTTTAGTGTCCTTAGTGCTGGGAATGGGGTCCATGCCTCTGTGTCAAGTTCTTTTCTTCTTTTTTCTGCCTTTTGCAAAGTAGTTTTTCTTTTCTTTTTTTTTTTTTGCAACTAAAATTTAATTGCACCTTTTTCCTCCCTTCAACCTCCCTATGCCCCCTGCTATCAAATGATGGCTTTTTTGTTATTATTACATATATGTGTGCATAAATATATCAATACAACCTGTTAGTCTGTTTAGTTTTGTTTCTATGTATATGGTTTCAGGACTGACCATTGGTATTGGATAACAATTAAGGGACTCATCCCCAGGGAAAACTAATTTTCTCTCTCATTAAGCTTTAGTTGCTCATAGTTCTTGGTCTGGGTTTATGCTCATGTGAGATTTCCTCTTTGCACATTAACACATATAGTATTAATGTATATTAATATTGTCCATTAGGTGTTTTTAGGCAGCCTTTTTGTGGAGGGATCCTACTAGGTGACGCTTCCCTGTCATTTCTAGAAGACACAATCTTACAGCAGATTTTCTGATCCTTCCTCCCCATCGCACCCCATATTCCTGGGGTGTACGTGTAGGGGTGGTATTGTAGATGTATCCAGTGGGGGTGGGCACACTGTTTTTTTTTTTTTTTTCTTTTGTCAGGGTTTGTGTCTACTCCAAAGAGAAGTTTCTTTGATGAGGGATGAGAGCTGCATTGCCTTTGGGTGTAATGACTGTGTTTAGCGTGCAGATAGGAGGTTTGCTCGTCTAGTCAAGAGGTGATAGAAGGTTCTCCTCTAAGAGCCATGCTCTCGCTTGCTCTGGGTAGTTGGTTAGGTTTCTAGGACCAGGCATGATTTCCCTTCTGGTAAGCAGGCCTTTCGTCCAGTTAGACAGCTTTTGGTTACCCCCAATATATGAGTGCCACTATTGCCCCTTCAGGGAGATCTTTTCACGGCGGTCATTGCTGTGATTCATAGACTTCCCAGCTGGATAGGAGTATTGATGCCCCCTCTCCGGCAGCTTGCATAGCGTCTTTTAGTCTGATGGTAGCTAGTGCACAGGGAAGAGGTTTCTAGGTCAGCTCCAGCTCAGACCCTTTGAGTCCTGTGTCTGCAGTGCATGGTGTCTTCAGCAATAGGGACTCCACTTCAGTCTCTAGGAGGCAACCAAATCTGCCCAGTTCTTGAACTGAATTTTAAAGTGGCTTATTAAGCTGTAATATGCATAAAATACTGTTCAGTCACTGAAAGTGGATAATTTAATTTCTTTTACTGTATTTATAGAATTGTACAGGTATTTGAGATTGTTTCTGCTATTCAAAATCCTGTGCTTTTAGGACTAGTGGCCCACACCAAATAATTCAGCTGGGATTTTAATAGGGATTTTACTGAATGGAAATCAGTGTGGGAAATATTGCCATTTGAACATTTATTCTTGTGATCAAAGAATACATTTATTTTCTCATTTTATTGTGTTATGCATAGAGATTGAAATAGGAACTTAAAGAGACATTTTAAAATCCTGTCCTCCTTTGTGGATTTTAATTATTCATACAAAAATAACCTAATTGGATATATAACTATGTGGATCTATTTATTGTTTGTATAGCTTAAGTGTTGATTGTCTGAACTATAAACTTCTTTGGGGTAGACTATATATTAACTTTCTTATTATTTAGTGTCATAGTTGTTTAAGAAATACATGTTTCAACTCATGTTTGGATGCTCATTATAATAGATTTGAAATATTAGCGCTAGTATGAAATTGCCGTCAATAGCAGTAGCTGATATTTCTAAGCCTTACAATTCATCCACGGTCATATTTTTACCTTGAAGAACTAAGGGCTGGGAATTGCTTTGTGGAGTTCACAACAAGGCCCAATTTACATGTCTTTTAAATTTTTCTTAGGTTCCAAATCTAATTCCAGTTTTGATGTTCAAATTGGGAAGACCATTAGACCCCGTATTATACAATGACATATTGTATACTTTACCAACACTTGGTGTTCATAAGGTTAGTATGTCAACTGACTGATTCCTTTTGGGGAGGGAGGGCAGAGAAACCTAAATAGTTTATATTGATTTCTATTTCATATTACAAAATTTTAAGTCCTAGTTTTTGCCATGGTCATTAATTCCCCTTTTATTTTTGTTTTAGAGTAGCTAATGTAAAATTATTATAATATGTAAAAATTTATTTAAATCTCTAAATATCTGTTTTCACATTGTCTGTGCTCTGAGATTAGGCCCCTGCTCCCTAAATTGCTGACCAGTCCCTCCCACAGCTGTACCCCTTCTTCTCAGGAGAGGGAAGCTAAGGAAGCTTGTACTCAAGTTCTTATTTATAGCAAAGAGTTTAAAATGCCTTTTGCAACCTTGAAGTTGCCTTCCTTCATGAAAACAGCTGAATTAATATTTTCTTAGGTATGCATAGGGCAGATTCTGCGGGTAATTCAACTGCTTGGAACCACTCCACAACTAAGAGCTGTCACATTGCGCCTGTTGACATCTCTGTGGGAAAAGCAGGTAAGCTTATATATACACTTGTTATATGTTAAACGTGTTCGTTTTTCTGACAACAGCGATTATGTGACAGTGTGACTTACTATTACTATAGCAGTGAGTATTATCAATGACTGCATTGACAAATTGTGATTTATTGTGGTTTTTTTGATCTGTAAAATAGTCAATTGTGTTTGACCCAGCAGTTGAGAGCATAAAATAATCCTATGCTCTATGCCTGGCATCTCTCCATTTGTCTGATAATGCTATAGAAATGCTGTGGTGGGTGAAGCCTTTGTAGAAAGGGTGTGAAAGCCTCCATGATCACAACAGGTTCTCTGCGGGTTAGCAGAGATACATTATAATTTCCAATGCAAATTCAAGATTTGGAGGTGAAAATGCTGCGTAAAAGGAGATAATCATTATTCATCTTGAGTTAGGAAATTGACTTTTTTTTTGTCAAATTGTCTTATTAGGATCGTGTGTACCCTGAGCTTCAGCGTTTCATGGCCATGTCTGATGTGCCCTCTCTCTCTGTGGGCAAGGAGCTCCAGTGGGAGAAACTGATTGCAAAAGCTGCATCCATCAGAGATATCTGTAAGCAGAGGTAAGATGGGCTTAATTCTTCAGAATGAATGTCATGAGAGGTTACTTTTGACTTTTATTTTTGTAATACAAAAAGATATATTATTTTTCAAAACCAAGTATGTTTTTCCTTTTTAATTTGGGTCTTGCATTTTCTATATGGTGTATTTATATACCCTTCTGGGTAATAATTTAATTTTATAGTAACATATATCATGTCATGTTTTCTGTTTTTCTCTATATAAATCCTGACAAGTAAGCAGTAGACTGTAGGCATGAGCAGTTCATTGTTGTTTCATTTTTAAGACAGGGGTCTCACTGGGCTTCCCAGACTGGCCTTGAACTCAGGATCCTCTGTTTCAGCCTCTGACCCCTGAGATTTCAGATGTGTGCCACAGGTCCCCTCTCAGGCCAGATTCTTATAAGCATTATAGTAGCAAAGGCCTTATTGTAACTTGTAGGGAGGAAATGATGTTGGGTTTCCTTCTATCGTCTAAGCTTTTAAGAAAACATGAAGACAGAGAACTGACTCCTGGTCTGAATTAGGGATGAATCAAAGAGCTAAGAACGAAACAATACAAGCAAAGCTCCCCTTGCTAACCTTTCTTTTCTTCTTCTTTTCCTCCCTTGAATGGGCGAGGTAAAACTGTAGGGGAACTAGATTGGGTGCATTTGACATCATTTCTAGCTCAGTAGCTTCACATGAGCTAGACTGTGGCATTGTAGAATCCTGTGAATATCCTCTCACTTCTATCCGGGACCCCAGATAGAAGCATCCTCAGGGTGGGTAGTAGGTTGATTACATGGAAGATGCATATTTCCAGCTAAATCTTGAGTCAGAATGTGTAAGAATCTAAACCCTAACAGGTCTGTCTCTTTTCAGAGCCTATCTGTTAACATAAAACAATAGCAGTCTAAGGTACAAAAAAGCTACACTTATGTAATCTAAGACCCATGTGTCTGGATTTTATTAAAATGTTGGTATAAAACAGATTTCAGAGACAAGACGCTGACATTCTTATTTTACACAGGAGGTTGAGGTGCAGGAAAGGTTGGCTATCAGACCAGATCAGTCTTAAGAACTTGCTCATCTTCTTTTCTTTTGTACTCTCAAATATGTCACTTTTTATCCAGTTTGGGAAATTTATTTCCTTTTGTGGGACAATGAGACAGAAGAATCCTGTCAGGCATTTTCATTTTATTGATAATTTGTTAATTAGAGACAAGTATCGTTCCTTGAGGCTTTCTGAGAATAGATCGAACAGTTGTTAGGTTAAAGGTATTCTGGGTGGCATAATATATGTGGAAGAGGTAGGAGAGGTGCCTGGTGTGGGGTAGGGGCACAGTTACCACTTGTATTAGTATCTTTATCATCTTGGTGATGATCAATATAATCACCCTTTTTACATCCATAACATGAATAATAGATGGCTCGGTGGGTAAAGTGTTCCTATCAAGCATGAGGACCTGAGTTTAGATCCCCAGTGTCCACAAAGAAGCTGAGCATGGTGGCCCATGTGTTTAACCCAGTGGCAGAGGAGTGGAGGCAATAGGATCCCTTGGATTTTCTAATCACCCCGTCTAGCTAAAAGTAAGCTCCAGGTCCAGGGGCAGACTTGTCTGAAAATATAGGTCAGAGAGTGACTGAGGGAAGATACCATATATCAACTGTTGGGCTCCATGTGTGCTTTCATGGGCAAGTGCAGGGGAAATGGTACCCACCTACACAAGTCTGTCCCTGCACGTATGCATGTACATGTGGACGAGTGTGTGTGCAGAAATTTGCAAAAGTGTCTTCTTTTTTAACTTTTGTATAAAAATGAAGATTAAATTACAGCAGAAATCATCATAATATGAAGATTTTGAAGAACATGTATTGTTAGTATTTGAGGGTGAATCTTTAGTAGGTACATGGGTTTAAAATAGAATTAATATTTTTATTGTCGACAGAAGAGCTGGAAATAATAATAGCTCTCTGGCTCTAACTTTGATTGAAACTGTCATTTGTTGTAGGCCCTATCAACATGGTGCAGACATGTTGGCAGCCATTTCTCAGGTACTGAATGAATGCACAAAGCCTGATCAAGCTACCCCAGCCGCCTTGGTGTTACAAGGTCTTCATGCACTCTGCCAAGCTGAGGTAGGCATTTCTGAATGTTTTTTTTATAACTCTTAAGCTATTTTATAAGACTGTAAGATCCAATTTGGTTAAGTGGTAATTTCAGTATTCTGAGACTTGTGGGTGCGGGGGGTAGGTAGAACAGGATTGCTTCACATGTTTTTGTTTGTTTGTTTGTTTTCATTCCAGAGGGATTTTGATTCATCAGCTTGACACTCAACAAAGACCCTATTTTTGGTTTTTCTTTGGTCTTACTTATTTTATTAAGTTGAGAAGCTGTTTACAGAGCTGTTGTACGTGTTTAGTTTTTAATTTTCTGATGAAAGACCCTTAGAATCAGTGAAGGCAAAGAAGTAGCCATGGGTCAGTGGCATTTGTGTAGTCTGAATAAATTGTGATTGGCTTGAAGGCTGGCAAAGGAATCTTCCCTTCCTGATGATTAGATTGTGATCCTTTGGAGTTTCTGATTTATGAAAGAGTGTGCGAGACATTCTGTAGGATACAGAAGAAAGTCTTAAACTGATCCCACATAATGTACGATAAGGGTTTGATTTCTTTTTCTAGTGGTATCTTCTTTCTTACCAGTACAGCTGTATTTTCTTCATTGTATACTTAAAGCAATCCTATTTGGGATTGCTGAATACTTAACCCTAAATCTTTTCTCTGACTTAAACCATTTCCTATAAAAATAAATTTGAGCCCACTATAATACTGTCTTTCTTTGCTTTTCTAGTGTTCTCCAAAGGTAGTGGTTTTCAGCCTTTCTTTCTTTAAGGTTCTCAGCCTTTTTAATGTTGTGACCCTTTAATATAGATCCTCACATTGTGATGACCTCCAATCACAAAATTATTTCATTGCTACTTCATAACTGTGATTTGTCACTGTTATGGATTGTAATATAAATATCTAATATTCAGGATATCTGATCTGCAACCCCCAAGGGGTCACGACCCACAGATTGAGACCTACTCTTCTAGAGGAACAGCGATATCATGTCTAGGTATTTCATTTCATAAAGCTCATCTCTTCTTTCTGGGATGAAGGAGTTTTTCTTTCTCATTGGTTTCCCTCCTGATGACATTATGCAGTCTCAATCTCACATGTGTTTTTAAATTAAAACTTCCCTGTAACATGAGGGCCTGCTTGTTGGGGTTTCTGTCCTGCCCAGTTCCCACAGCCGGTAAGCCCCCAAAGAAATTACACAGAAGTCTATATTAATGACAAACTGATTGGCCCATTAGCTCAGGCTTCTTATTAACTCTTATAACTTATATTAACCCATTATTCTAGTACATGTTAGCCACATGGCTTGGTATATTTTTCAGCAGGGCAGGTCACATCTTCCTTCTTCCATGTCTGGGCAGGACTGCGGAGAAGCTTCCTTCTTCCCAGAATACTCCTGTTTTCATTGCCCCGCCTCTACTTCCTGTCTGGTTTTCCCGCCTATACTTCCTGCCTGGATACTGGCCAATCAGCGTTTATTTAAAACATAATTGATAGAATACAGAATTGTCCCGCACCACTTCCCTTTAACATAACTTCACATGAAGCCAGGTGTGGTACTGCACACCTTTAATCCAGAACTTGGGAGGAAGAGGCAGGCAGATCTCTGAGTTTGTAGCCAGTCTGGTCTACAGAGTGAGTTCCAGGACATCCAGGGCTTCACAGAGAAGCTCTGTCTAGAACACTCTCCCCCCCTCCCAATAAATCTCATCTGATTTGTTAAAATTGGGATAGGAATCCAGTATGTGATAATCTAGCACTAACTGTTTGTCTCCTCAAATTATTTTTGGTAACAAGATGGGAATTAATAAATCATGGAACAATACCACCAATCAGTTATTCTAAGATGTTTTGTTTGTTGAGACTGTATTACTGTTAGTTTTGATAATAAAAATTGTCTTATTGACATTTAGTACTGAATAGCTTTATGTTCATCTAAATATGTAGGAGTAAGCCCACTCCAAATCAGAGTAGTATCTCTTTCTATCTTATGTAAGGCTTTCCACACTTTATGTTGTGTGTTTTCATTGTGAAGTTGCTACTATTCTGTCTTGTGATGTACGCTAAAGTCATGGCATTTACTTAATTCAACATCTCTTTCCAGGCTGTATTTAGTATTTAGTAACTTGGGGCTAACGTTTTTTGAGGGGTTGGTGTACTACCCTTAGGAGTCAGCATTCATTCCCATTTAATCTGTTTTCTAATTGATAATATTTATGAAACACTGGTGTAATCACCAGATTCATGAATAGACATACTCAACATAGTTACAAATCTGTTTCCGGAAGCATTGGGTCCTGATTTGTCTGTCTATTACTCTTCAGGTTTTTGACTATTAAATATCATTAGGAGTTTAGAAAGATAGCCTGAGACAATGAAATAAACCAATAAAGATAAGAGCATAAACTGAGAAACCCTGGATTTGAGAAAATACATTACCTAGAAAACCATTTAAAATTTAATTTCAAGAGCTTTCCAAACCTTGCTTCTGTGCGAGAGGTAGCCCTTTACCCCCTTAAGCTCAGTAGGTAATGAAGTCTTTGGCTTTGAGAGTCAAAATGATGAACTTCTTTGGTCCTCAGTGGAGTCAGGTTCATCTTAAAAATTACTGCAGCTTACTCATTTGCATGTCTACCAAGGACAGATTTCTAGAAGTATGGAGTCTGTTCAAATGCCAAGTATGTCAGAGTAATGCTTCCATTATGCATTTAGTGGCTCTAACTGGCTAAACAGAAAACATAGTGAAGCTTCTAGAAATTTCAGCTGACCAGAAAGATGCTAATGTCATTTGGAATTAGAAAGCAGATACTTATTCCTTCTCTAAGACTGTTAATATATTGATTTTGACTTCATATATTTCTTTTTAGGATAATATTCTCTTAGCTAATATTTCTTGGATGCCAAGTACAAAATTTTCCTTTTTGTGATATAGGGATATAGGATTTTATTTTGGGTGAAGAAACAGTCTTGTAATATAACTGATATTTACTGAATACTAGAAATTCTAACCCACCAACTTAGGAGGTGAATGACAATGTGGATGTCTTCATGCTCTTTAGTTTACTAGGGTTTATTCTTTTCCTTCTATAATGTTGCTTTACCTACCAACTGTGATAAAGTTTGAGGAACTTTAGAACAGCTTCAAGTTTTCTCCTTCAGTCATAGAGTGCCAAAAAGCAGTAGTGAATAAGTCCTAAAATCTCTGAAGTTTAGACAGTCAACTCTTAGCATTAAGTGTGAAAATAACTCCCAGTCTGAGCAGGCTGCCCAGGGTTAAATTAAAAACAGTGTGTGCAGAAATAAAGTCAGTGCACTGCACTCAGGAAGAAGTTTCATTCACTCTGAACACTGTCTCTTAAGGTCTTAAGATGGGGATGGGAGGCGTGCCAGCCTGTGTTTTCTTAGTCAGCTGTGAGTCTGTTGTGGCAAAAATTAATAGGCGTTTCAGAATCACTGAGAAAAGCTCTTTCATCTTGCCCAGCCCCATCGGGGTGTTATATCTTCAAAGAATAGTATTGTACAATTGAGCAATAGATAAGGAGGGGAGGGACCTTTCCTGGGGATTCTTGACCGCTGGAAGAGTTCATTTCAGGCCATTTGTCACAGCAGTGATTTCCCCTGAGATACCGTGTGCCAGGGCTATGTTTTGGCTATTTTATCCTCTTTTATTTATTTATTTTCTGAAATCCTGGTTGAAGGTAGTTGTCCTCGCCCTCTCCCATCGTTCTAACCCTTTGTCTAGGGTCTCCTTTACAACACCATGGGGTAGGAACAATTTTGAATGGGACCCAGCAGGTCTGGAAGGTTTTAGGGAGTTAGTGTGATATAAAAATGCCCAATAGAAATCCTGCATGTTGTCTAAGCATTTTTAGCGTGGTAAATATAATTTAGTATGGAAATGTGATCCATTGTTCCATGGCAGGTTTTCTCAGCTGTGTACAGTAAGGCTTTTGTCGCCTACTGTGGATTCTGTATTTATTGCATCTGTAACCTCTTTGTTGTTCCTTCGTTTTGTTTGTGGAGA
This sequence comes from Ondatra zibethicus, assembly GCA_004026605.1. Classification (NCBI taxonomy): domain Eukaryota; kingdom Metazoa; phylum Chordata; class Mammalia; order Rodentia; family Cricetidae; genus Ondatra; species Ondatra zibethicus. Next base: position 38,033 of record PVIU01006046.1, on the reverse strand, counting down.
CTTTTAAAGGTGGATTGCCCATGTAACCTTGCAGAGGAGTTGATTAAGTTTAATTTGCTATGCATTAGAGAGTGGATTTGCTGGTCTTTTTGAACTGCCCTCTGTTATTTGTAGTTTGGGGCCTATTTTTTTTTTTGATGCCTTCAGTTCTTTCTGAGCATGAGAACTCTTTTTGTACATTTCTTGAATCTATTTCCATGCTGTGCTTTTTATATTCTACACAATGACTCTTTGCAGTTGAAAGTTGTAGTTTGGTTTTATTTTTAATTTTAAAAGGACAGCAGGAACTGGCCCTCTATTAGACATTTGTGGATATTATAACATTTACTCTGCCTTTCTTCAAGTAGGTTTTTAAATATAGTTTTTTTATTTTTGAAGTAAAATTTTAACCGGATGTGTTTTACTTATATAATGGTTACTATTCAGTACTCACAAGCCATGTATGGAATATACGGGGAAATAAAAATAATGTGTTTCTTTTGAAATAGACTAGTTTAGCTTCCCACCACTTTTTAATTGGTTGTTTTTACTTTTTAAAGAAAACATTCAGAGATTATGGAAAGACGAGTTCTATATCAAAACCTACAGTAGAGAAATTTAAAATTGAGGCCTTGGTGTTTTATCACTTCCTGATTTTGCTTCCACTCTTTAACTCTCAGCCCTCTGCAATTTGCCCTTTACCTGTCTCAGCTTTGGTAGGGTCCTTGGCAACACCTCACCCTTAGAAGGCTCTCTCTCTGTTCTGTGTGCTCTTGTAATCCATTTTTAAGTGCATTTTGTGTTTATAGAAGTTTTATGAGGAATTTTCTTACTTGAATCGGAATAATGGTTTGAGGGTCATAGCAGACTTGAGTAGTTTGTGCGTGAGCGTGAAGGCTGTACCGTGTGTCCAGCCGGGAGTTTCCAGCCCTGAGTTATACATGGAGAGCATTCTTTAAAAGATGACACAGGCTGAATACTGGGAGAGTTTTAATGGTGCCAGTTAGCATCAGAGGAGTTGGACTCAGTGGTTGAAAACTGTGTTCATCTGAATAAATGCCCCTGAATTAGAAATGATGATGTGACTCAAATGATGCCAGTTACACCCTTCTGCCATCCTGGTGAGTAAAATGCATTGGTTTAAGCTTATACAAGGAGTGGGTTTTCCTTTGGGGGCTAAATGAGGACATCAGGTACAGAAAGGCCATCAGTGAAGGAGGGCAGCCCAGTAGTAAATGGTGTTAATTGTTTGAAGGGCTTTGGATTTTGAGATGTGACTGAAAGCATTGTTTTGGTAACGTCCAAGAAATTAGCAAGGCTGTTTCAAAACCTTTTCACCTGCCTTCAAATGTCATAAAACCATGCTTTTCACACAAATGCCATCTCAGATGTGGCTAAACTTATTTCTCTGCTATATAAGTGTCTAAAAGAACAGGGGTGTTTTACCTTTTATCTCCGTAGTTGAAAATATCACCAAGAAACTCATACCTACAAACACAAGTGACCCCAGATTGGACTTAACCTTGATTCTGTGATTCAAATCGCATTCATTGTAATTACTAGAAGGAAGTTAACTTGCTTAAGAAAAATTTGTAGCTAAGATGACAAGACATTGCTAAGTCTTTTCATTGTACAGGCGTTTACAGAGTGCCTCTTCCTCAAAGAAGGCTTTAGAGTACACATTTTCTGTAAATGTTGTTGGTTGTCACCTTTGAGAGACTTTTCTTAGCCAACAGAAAATGACTTCTTTCTTCACAGGGTATCATTGTAAACATAGTTTTGTATTTTGAATTTGTGTGTGTACTAGTTCCTTGTGATTTAGGTTGCATTGATGCTTTGTGGATCTTTCCCCCTTAGACTCTCACAGGAGCATAATGGAATGCATTATGCCTTAGGTCTCAATTGGCTGGTGAGTAAGATGTTCTCTGAGGCATTATCCTTTTTGTTTCAGGGCCTTGGCACTTGAGGCCCTTGTCATTTGAGGAATTTATTTGCTTAAACAATTGACAGGGTCATATGACTTTGATCTCTAATGATAGAGCTATAGTCAGATGCAGTTATGTCACTGACCTACTTCATTTTGTTGTATTTGTACTCTGAACCAGACAACATTTCCTTTTCTTTCATTTGTGTGTCAGGTCCTATTGTTAAGTTATGGACTTTGTAGAAAAATGAATGGAAGTGGTGTCTTGTGTCAAGTAGATTCTCCAAAGGGTTTTGAAGAGCTGAGGTTACTGATTAAAAGATCCAGAGATGAAATGTAGATTCAGCTTTTTTTGTTGACTTCCTTAGTGTCTTGTGTTTTCAATAATGAAGTTTCAGATTGTTGTCGAGAGCAGTCTACATAGACTTCCCCTAGAATATGAGGAAAAGTTTTATTTATTTTGCCTTTGTCTTAAAAGAGAAGGTAAATATTCATGTTTCTGTGCTTTCTTTACCTGTACTTATATCAAAGGAACATGTTTCCCATTGTAGACCGCTGTACTAAGCCGGGTCTCTAGAGGACCAGAATTGGTAGAATGAATATGTGTGTGAATATATATATATATATACATTTATAAATATTTATTTATATACACACATATATAAAAAACTCTCTCTCTCTGTGTGTGTGTGTGTGTGTGTGTGTGTGTGTGTGTGTGTGTGTAGAGGGGATTTATTAGATTGTTTTACAGACTGTGGCCCAGCTAAGTCCAATAAAGACTGTCTCTTGATAGAAAGTCTAAGACCAGCGGGTCTTAAATATAAGTTGGAATCCTGGTGAAGTAGGCTCTAACGCTGGTGACGGAATGTCCAGCAGCAGGATATTTTAACTTGCCAGTGAATATGAGGGCAACAGGCAGGGAGCAAGAGCTCCATCTTCCATGTCCTTTACATAGGCTATCACCAGAAGGTCTAGTCCAGATTTAGGGTGATTCTTAGGATCTCAAGTAATCCAATTAGCTAAAAGTTCCTCCCAGTGTGCCCAGCTGCTTGGGTTGTTACCTCCAGATATAGTCAAGTTGACAACCAAGAATCCCCATCACAAGTCCACCTTTTATCAACTTGACACAGAATCATATCTCTTTATATTGTGCTTAATTTCTAAATGAAAGCAATAGCTATGTCATAATTATGACTAACATGATATAACTATCCCGTGTACATTATATATTTTAGAACAAGTGGTAGTGTTCCTTGAGGGGCATTCTTAAACTATCTCATGACTTAAATATGATAACCACTGACAGTATCTCAATTGATTCTATATTAAATAATAAAGAAATTGAGAAAAGAAAACACTAATATCTGCACAAACACATTAACAAAATATGACAAACACTCAGGTCAGTTACAATTTTTGTTTCTGCAACTGGTCCCATGGCCTTGGCTAGTGTTTATAGCGACCCTCCTCTGCTCCTCATTCTATATCTCCTCCATCTCCAGCAAGTACCTTAGCAGGCCTTGGCTCTTTTGCTAGAAGTTCTGGGCCCTTTGTCATCATACCTGAATTGGGGTATTATAGTTTCCCATTGACTTTAATCACAGGACAGGGTAGCACCAGGAGATCTGCACTTAAGGCGTAACCTTCCTTACCTCCATTATGAAAAGGCAGTCAGATTTCCCCAAGGTAATCTGGATCAGTCACCCCTCCTAACACTGTTACTCCTTTTTTTTTTTAAAATTGTTTTTATTGAGCTATATATTCTTCTCTGCTCCTCTCCTTTCCTTCCCCTTCCCTTCTACTGTCTCCCATGATCCCTACACTCCCAATTTACTGTGTGTTTATATATGTATGGATGAATATGTGTATGGGGGTTCATATGTGTTTATGTTTGTGTAGGCCTGGGGTTGGTGTCAGGTCTCTCCCATATCTTTTCTACACCTATATCATGGTAGGGTTTCTCAAGTCAACCCATAGGATAAGAAATTTGGCTAATCAAACAAGCTATCTTCTTCTAAGGATATGCTGACTCCGTCTTCCAAAGACTGGGATTATAAATGGACTGACTTGCATATCCAGCATTTACATGGATGCTGAGAATCCAAATTCTAGTCCTTATGTTTGAGTGGCAAGCCCTTTACCCATTGAGCCATCTCCCCTACCTGCCATTTTGTGTTCTCTCAAGGAATGAATGAAATTTCATCTATTTCTTCATTCTTTTTTTTCCCCTCTTTTTATTTTCTAGTTAGAGTTTCTCTGTGTGGTTCTGGCTGTCCAGGAACTCCCTCTGTAGACCAGGTTGCCCTTGAATTCAGAGATCCACATGTCTCTGCCAATCTCAGAGATCACTACACCCCCAGCTTATCTCTTCATTCTTAACAGTTATAGTAACCTATATGTCTTGTCTATTAGATGTATTCTACTAAATGTGCAGTGAGACCTCATTGTGGTCTTGATTTGTGTCTTCCTAATGACTTCCAGTGTTAGACTTATTTTCAGGTGCTTCTTGGCAGACTTTATTATAGAGAATATTTTATACTGAGATTTTGAGTATTATGCTCTTAAAGTATATTTGTATTATCTAGAGGTTCAGATATTATTGACCATGAGAATATATTTTGAATTTTATTAAGGGCAGTTTCAAATGCTCAAATTTTGTCTATTGCTTTCTTTTCCAAAGTTTGTTTAGGAAGTTTATAGAGGTATAGACATATGTGCTCCTCTGTCAAAAATATTTACTAACAATGGCTGCCAGCTTAGAATGAAAATGATTGGAGAGGAATGGTTTAGACCATTTTACCTACATAAAATTTTAGTACACTTGGAGTTGGTTGGAGTTGGTAGCTAGCAGGTATTGATCAGTATTATGAGTAGTTGATTCTAATGTACAGTGAAGACAGCCTGAGATCAGGCAAGGTATCTACAGCTCCACTTTCTTCAAAATTTATTCATTTCTAATTTTTGAGATTTATTTATATTTGATGTATGAGTGTTTTGCCTGCTTCTCCACCATGTATGTGCCTGGTAATGCCAAGTGCCAGTAGATGGTCAGCATCCCTGGAAATGGAGTTACAGATGGCTGTGAGTCACCATGTGGATTCTGGGAATTGAACTTGGGTCCTCTGCAAGTATAAGAAATTCTCTTAACTGCTAAGCCATCTTTCCTGTCCCTAATTTCTTCAGGATTTAATCATTGAATTACTTATTATGTGACCCAGAAATCCCATTTCTGGTAATATAGTCAAGATAAGTGAAAATGTGTCTGTGCAAAAGCGTTTGTGCATAGACACAAATGTTTACAACAGTGTTAGTCCTAAGAGCTACACAGTAGAACAATTCAGATACTCATCTAGCCAACTTACATCCATCCAGTCATGTTAATTCAGTTAATTAAATTTGTCTACCATACATAAAGAGCTTTAAGACTTTAAAGATACAAGGGTACAATGATAAACATGTTTTAACCATTAGGAAACTTCTAGTCTCATAAATTCAAGACCTTAAACAAAGGGGTGTCTTAAGAACTTACCTGTTTGTAGTGGTGAAAGATCTTAGAAAGCAGGCGTGTAAACTGCTTTGGAAATTTAGGGGATTTGTACTAGTGTAGGAATGCCGTCACAGTGTCTACTGTTCGTGAGACATTTTCTAGTTAATGATATTAATGTGGAGGAATTAGTTTTTGTTTGTTTGTTTTCCCTCATTGCAGTAAACAAGTACCCCACAACTTGAGACAGGAAGGATTGTTCTGGGTCACGGTTTGTAAAGGTATTGTCCACCGTAGCATTGAAGGCATGCTAGAGTTGAAGGCTGTGGGAGTGTATGACCAGGGCTTCATGTCTTGGCAGACCAGGAAGTGGAAAAGGAGAATGCTGGTATTCCCTCTTTTTCCTTTCCTCCATTCAGCTCCCAGGGTAAGCCTTCTTCCTTAAACTTCTCTGGACTCATAGACACACATAAAACTTCTCATAGACACACCCAAACACGACTCCTCCGTGATCATCACCCAGTCGAGTTGACAGTGATGATTAAGCACTGCTGACTTGTTCAATGATAGAATCTTTTTATTTGTGTGTGAAATTTCCTGGCTCCTTAGTTTTGTGTTCCTCCCAGTGTGCCCCGTGGTATTCCATCACATGTCAGCATCATAATTGGCAGTAAATGTTTGATCCCATATTCATGATCTGTGAGCTAGTTTTGGTGTGTATTCTCTTCTTTATCTCTGTTCCGAATTTTAATAGAAGGATCAGCTTAGTATGAAATGTTGCCATCTATTTATTTATGAGACACCTTGGATTACCCATGAACGTCCTTATTCATTTTATCTCACTATTTCAATGCTTTCTACTTTTTAGAATATGCATATTGAGTTTTAAGTGTTCTTTTAATCTGTAGCACATGGTTGTTATTTAAAAATGAGAAAATATAAATTAAAAAAACCTAGAAACAAAAAGTAAGCCGTAATGTCATTACTTAGAAGTAACTCAAAGAATGTTCCATGTTTAATTTGATGATATTCAGTATACATGCCTTTGTATATCTGTATACATATTTTAATAACTTTATGACCTTTACTGTAGAGTGTCTGTATTGTCCTTTCACTGGTCCATGAGTGATGGATATTTTGTGTTTTATTTTTTTCTGACATATGCAGTGCTGCTGTTTTAATCTTAGAGTTAAGATTAAACACATCCTCCAAATATTTCTGTAAGCTAGGTTTTTGGAATGGTGTTGCTGCTCCAACTGTTTGTAATTACAACCCCACCAGTTTTTTTCACCTGAGCTGCTGCCTGAATGATTTAGATTGCTGCTCTTTCTGAGTACTCTCCTGTGTGGTCTGTCAGCTTTTCATAAGTGTCTCGATACTGTTTTGGAAAACATGACTGATCCCTGTAACTGAATTCCTTTTTTTTTTTTTTTCTGGTATGGGTTACTAGGTCTTGAATCTCCTGTGACAATCCTAACAGTGGGCATTATTGATGATTTGGTTAGAGTTCACTGAGGATCAGCTTCAAGAGAAAATGCAAGGAGAATTTAACCATCTTGTTCTTTGCAACAGAAATTTGTAATTATTTTCTTGTAGCATGCGAATGTGACACTGGGAGACCCCAGAGCATCTCTGGACTGAGGTAGACTCCTCTGGGCTCCTCTGGGCGGAGTCTGTATGCTAAAGAGTGCTCTTCTTATCCTAGGTCCATTTCTCTCACTCCTAGGCCATATTTCTGAGGGTTGAAACTAGAGTTAGTGTAGCAATGTTCCTGTGTGAAGCTGCTGTCGAGTTTTGCTTCATTCCCCACTCTTGAAGTTACAATGAATAGAGTCAAAGGAAACGTCCAAATCACCATTATTTCCCTTTCGTAACTGTAAACCAAAGCCAACCTAGGTAAATGCAGCCAACATCCTGATGCCTCCTGCTAGATTTCTCTGGTCTTATTAGCTTCAGCCCTGCAAATGTTTTAGCAGGTGAAATCCTGTGTCATATGAGGAAGTATAAAAGAATTCAAAGATGAAATGCACTTTTACAATCGTTGTACTTCACTTGATCCAAGTGCTTCTGCCAAGCGATATTGTAGACGTTTCCTGGAGAGTGCAGCTGGCACTGTGGGATGAATCAGGTCCACTGAATGTGCTAGGTATTCAGTCTCTCCAGCTCTGACTGCGATGGTTAATGTAAGAAGTTCACGATGACCATCAAAACCCAATGGTGACGCATCCAACTAGCTGAGTGTACTGGTCTCGGAAATAACTGAAGTTAGACAAACTAAAAAAGAATGTACTCTCCTTTTGTTACTGCTTCCAAATCAACTGTTACTGCAACACAGACACACCCATCCACTTGTATGTTAATGATGAATGTTTTGTTTAAAAAGGAAGTGCTGAGGAATTGTTAGCAGTGTTCATATGGAATATGAGCTGAAAATGTGCGTTTAACCCATTACAGAAAGAATTGCAATACCCAGATTTAGCTTGATGTGTTTATTTTGAAAGATTTATTTCTGTTTTTTATGATGTATGTTTGTATGTGCACGTGAATGAATGTGTCCACAGAGGCCTGAGGCTTTGGATCTTTCCCTGGAGCTGGAGCTGGCTGGCAGCTGTGAGCCTTTTGGTACGGGTGCTGGGAACTGAACATACAGACTCTTGATGAGTATGTGTTTTCACCATGGAGCCGCCTCTCTAGTCCCCAGTACCTGTTTTTCTTTTTGGTTGCCCTCAGGTTTATGGAAAATGTTATAGCGGCACACTTGCAAATTGCCAAGTGCTGTAGTAGGCTCAGTGACTTGCATGTGGGCGAGATTGTCAAAGTCCTGAAGCCTCAGCATTTCTTAGTGTTGGGGTCTTCCTCGGTGACCCCTGGTCCAGGCCTGTCTCTCCACTGTTTCCCCTCCCTCCCCTTTTCCTCCACTGGATGGATTCACTTTTTCACAGGACCTGTGAATTGGCTTCATCTGATGTGCGATATGGCTTGTCGTCTTGTGATGGAACTTCTTATTGGGGAGCACAGAGATCTCCTCGCACATGCACTTGTTAATCTGGGGTTGTTACCCTAATTTTCTCCATGCTACCTGTGGGCTGCTGCCTCGATGGTTTTGATGTAAAGGTGTCCCATATTGGTGGAACCTGGTAAAAGAAGAAACAGAATTCATCCGTAATACCTATTAAAACACACACACACACACACACACACACACACACACACACACACACACACACACACACACACACACACATCCTGGAGGTGAGGAGGAAAGAGATGTGATTTCTAACAATTGATGTTTAGTCATGGCATTATTCATTCAAAAATTATTTTATTATATTTTCACAGGTCCTTTGAGTATATATTATGGCTTCCATTTCTGTGTTTTTATGGGATTCCTATGTATGCAAATGTGTCAGTGCATCTATGTGTTTCTTGTCCTTTTCTTTGCCCCTTTTTCTTCTTTTTATTTATTTTGTCCTATTCTGACATGTTTACTTTTGTTTTAGCTTATTATTATTATTTAGATGCCTGTTTTCTAAGGGAGACACAAAGACTGTGGATTCAGATGTAAGGGGCAGTGTGGAGGTTCTCAGAGGATTTTTGGGAGGGAAAACTGTAATCAGAATATATCGTATGAAAAAAAGTTTATCTCCAATGAAAGAAACAGAAGAAATTATTGTTTGAGAAGTTCATAATGCATATCAAGTTTTTTACACCCATCTCTACTTTCTTCCCTTTTTATCTCCCTTACTCCTTTTCTTTACAACGTCATGCCCCTCTCCCATTTTTCACACTTTTATTTTGAAACGGGTTCTCACTTGTAGCCCTGGCTGGCCTAGAACTTTCATCATTATGAAATTTGCTCCTTACCTCCATCCCTTTCTGCACCCCACTGTCAGAGTTCTCACGCTACTCAACCTTCCCTTCCCCACTCTTCTCCCTTCCCCCTTTATATATTTATTTGTGTTCTATCCATCCTCGCTCCTTGTAAGACCTCACTTCACCCCATGACTGCTTTCTGCATCTGAAGATGCAAAGTTAGGACAGCATATTAGAGAGCGCGTATGTTGTTTGGCTTTCTGTGTGTGGGTTGCCTCACTCAGAATGGCTCATTCCAACTCTATCCATTTACTTGTAAGTTTCATAATTTTATATTTTACAGATGAATAATATTACATTGTATATATGAGTCATATTTTCGTTACCCGTTTATCAGTTGATAGACATCTAGGCTGTTTTTTTTTGGCTATTGTGAATGGAACAGCTATGACTCTGTGTCTACAATAAGTTATAGAGTTCATTGGGTGTATGTTTAGGAGTGGTACAGTTTGGTTTAGATTTTGAGGGAACTCCATACTGATTTCCATAGTGGCTAAACCAGTTTGCACTGTCACTAACAATGATTAACTTTTCTCCTTTCACCTGGTTCTGTTTTCATTTGTTTTATTGACCTTAATTTTTCTGACTGGAATAAAAAAAAATTCATAGTAGTTTTATTTTATGTTTCCCTTAACTTTGAACACTAGGTCCCTACCACTCTCTCTCTATATCTCTATATATTTACACTAAATAAATATAACACCATATAAATTTATAACACTAAATAGATTTATATAATATGTATCTAAATATGAATATGTTTATTAAATATAGATATTAAGAATAATCTTTATATATATTTAATATATTTTTTTAGCCATTTGTATTTTTTCTTTTGAGAGCTTTATTTAGTTCCATATCCACATTTTAAAATTTGGCTATTTTCTTAGTGTTTAGTGTTTTGAGTTTGTTGTATATGCTAGACATTAACCCTCTGTCAGATAAATACCTGCTAAGTATCCTCCCATTCTTTACTCTGCCTCCTCACTGAACTGATGGTTTTCTATGGTATATAGATGTTTTTTAGTTTCATATGAACCCATTTATCAGTGTTGCTCTTTTTGAGGGGGGGTTGGAAGGTTATTGCTTTTGATCTCATTATGTCTTTGTGGTTTAACATTGGTAGGCTATGTGCAATAAAAATTAATTCATTTCCTTTAGGTTTTCCAGTTTGGTGGAACATAGGTTTGTGTCTTTATAATATTTGGTTTTTATAATCCTCTGGATTTCATTGGTGTCTGTTATACTGTCTCTCTGTCTTTTTATTCAATCTTTTCTCTTTCTTTCCATTATTTGTCTAATCTTTTCAAAGAACCAACTGTTAGGTTCATTGATTCTTTGTATTGTTTGCTTTGTTTCTAATTCATTAATTTCTGCATTGGTTTGGTTATTTTTCCCTGCTTACTGTTTTGAGGTATTGTTTGTTCAAATTTTTCTAAGGCATCAAGGTACATCATTAAGTTGCTACTGTGGGTTCTCTTCTGGTGTTTTGGTGTAGGTACTTAGAGCTAGAAATCTCCCCTCCTAGGATTGCCTTCATTGTATAACAAAGATTTTGGTTTGTTGTATTTTCATTTTCATTCAGTTCTGCTGATTTGTAATTTTGGATTTTATTTGTTCAGTGATCCTCTATTCATCATTAAATAGTGTGCTTAATTTTCATAACTGTAAATTTTTGTAATTTCTTTGTGATTGAGATCAAACCTTGTTCCACTTTTGGTCAGACAAAATACAAAGGGGCATTTCAATTTTCCTGTATTTGTTGAGACCATGTTTTGTGTCTCAATATGTGATCTACTTTGGTAAAAGTTTCCTGGTTTGCTGAGAAGAATCTGTAACTAGTGTTTATATGGAATGTTCAGCAATTATCTGTTAGGTACACGTGACATGGGATGTTTAACTCTACCATTTCTTTGTTTTTGTTTCATCTATTGGGGGAAGGGAGATCATTGAAGTTGTGCACTGTTAATTTGTTGGGGGTGGATCTGTTGCTTTTTAAATATCTAGTAGTATTTGCTTTATGCCGTTGAATGTCACTGATTGTGGGGTATATTTGTTTGGGATTCTAATGTCTTGATGGATTATTCCCTTGATTTAATACAGGTCACTCTGAGGTTTAATGTTTCACAGCGAGGTTTGAACTTAGATCCAACTGGTGCCAAAACATCAGTTGCCCTGCAGTTATGATAAATCAAAGCTTTTTTTTTGAAGAGGAGCTTTGTTTTTAAATAAAATTTACACGCAATAAATTTCACTCAGTTAAAATTCATAGTGATTTTTTTTATTATATCCAAATTATAACCATAACAGCCAGATTTGGACCAGTTTCATCTTTTCCAGAGGACTCTCTGTTCTTCTCAGCTGTCACCTCAGAGCACCTCCACCCTGACTCTCAGCCTTATATAACTAGTATCCTACTTCTTATCTGTAGCATGATTACTAAAAACCTGGAGGCAGATATTGGGGTTCAACCTGAAGTTCAGAAAAGCGAAACAGACAGCCACTGGCTCTTACTTCTACCTCAGTCCAAACTGACGATACTGCCTCTAGGAATCTCAGAATGAGATTGTGAATTTCAATAGAAATATATTCAAAGAAAGGTACCATAGAGACATTGTATATTTATTGTATATAGTCATTGTACCCTATTAAAATACAAGTGAAATATCACTACATTTCGTCTTTTTGTCTAAATCAAATAGAATGCTCTAACTAATATAAGAAAAAACTGTATACAATAAGTACAATGACTGTATACAATATATATAGAATTCATATAGAATGAACCTATATAGACATTCAAAGAAAGGTACCATAAAGACATCAGATTCCTTGTCATCTGCTACTAGTTAGATGAGGAGATTTAAGGCCATTTCAAAGTATTTCCACCATTGTCTACATTCTGTGACTTGATCTCTATTCTATTCTAGTCTAGTGTAGTCTATTCTATTCTATCCACCCACCCACCGATCTATCTATCTATCTATCTATCTATCTATCTATCTATCTATCTATCTATCTATCTATCTATCTATCTATCTATTTTTATGAGACAGGGTTTCTTTGTGTAACATCCCTGGCTGTTCTGGAACTTACTCTGTAGACCAGGCTGTTCTCGAACTCACAGAGATCCACCTGCCTCTGCCTCCAGAGTGCTGGGATTAAAGGCGTGCACCCCCTGGCTTCTATGACAAACTAATGTGGCTACTGGGATTAAAGGTGTGTGTTACCACTGCTGGTCTGTAAGGCTGACCAGGGCAGCTGTTTTGTTCTCTTATCTTCAGACAAGCTTTAGTTATTAAAATGCAATGAAATATCATCACCACACTTACCTCTACAGGTTTACCAGTTTGGACATCTCATGTAAGTAAACCATACAGTATGAGTTGTTCCATGATGACTTTTACATAGCATAGTGTTTTCCAGGAGTCAAATGCTAAGTGTCCTCTTCTAGGATGCTGTTCTTCTTAATGTCTTATAGAAAATGGAAAATCTTTTATCCATTTACCTACCTTAATTTGTGTGTGTGTGTGTGTGTGTGTGTGTGTGTGTGTGTGAGTGCGTGTGCACACGCACGCACAGTATTTCTCTGGTGTATGTTTATGGATTATGTAATTACCAGCAAATGTGTGCTTAGGATTTCACAGGAATTAGTCTTCGCTTACTTTTTTGGGAAGGAGGAGCAAAATATGTATCTGTCAGTAAAATAGCACATAACGTTGGAACTATGTTTCCCATGTGTGGCATAAAACATTTAACACTGTTTTGAAAAGTAAAAATAGCTATTTTAAACTTTCATGTTTCTCTGTAAAATAAAATTTAAGTAGGAGGATGGAGAAACCATAAATGTCAGTTCTTATGAAAGAGTGGCCTCTATGCCAAATATAACTCCAAAACTACGGTAGTGTTAGATGTCCTATACAAAGCTTTATGTAAGATATAGGAAACCAAATAAATTATTTTAATTAAAGTAAAATCAGAGTCCTAAAGGCTTGTATATTTCTGTTAAAGTAGTTTATGTGTCACTTACCATATGTATGTGGTCGCTGTACTAGTCACTTGTCTGTTGCTGTGCTAAAGCACCATGGCCAATGTAATATAGAGTACACAGAGTTTATTTAGGCTGTGGTTCCAGAGGGTTAACAGCCATCACGGTGGGGTGGCATGACAACTGGAACAGGAAGCTGAGAACCTGGTCTTGAACTGCAAGCAAAAGAAGACAGTGAACTGGAAGTGGTAGAGGCTTTCACTCTCAAATCCTGTCCTCGGTGACATACTGGCACAGCTGCGCCACAGTATCCTCCCCGTAGTGCTACCAGCTGGGTATCAAGTGTTCAAATGCCCAGACTCAGTTCCAAGACTCCAGGCAATTTCTTAATTGTAATTCTAATAAAATAAAGAGCAAATTATATACTTCTAATATATAATGACACAGAATATACATTACTATCACCAAAAGGAGAACTAGGTGCATCGTGAGGAAATACTGATCAAAAAAGACCGAAAGTCAGCAGTGCAAAGACCACATCCGACTGCTCAATATCTAGTGTTAAAAGGGCTCTGTCCTTCCAGCTTTACTGCCTGCAACATGCATCTTTTTCTTAAACGGGTCCCACTCCTTTGTGAAGTTTAGCAGATAATCCATTATATTGGCATGTCTAGCATCTTGAGATTACAGCCCATGATTCTCTTTCACAGCGTCATGCATTGGCCTCTCAGGGTCTTTTGCTTTCTCAGAGTCTTCAACCAAGGACTCCCCTGCCACATGCTGCTTGACCTCAGTGGCTCTCAGAAACCATGGAATAAGATTCTTTGACCTCTTTACTCTTGCATTCTTCATGCCTCCAAAGCCAGCATCATGTGAACAACACTGCCAGGTTCTGCTGCCAGCTCAGGATGGACCTGGCCCTCTTGAACTCCATTAGCAGCAATGCTTTTATTCAGTTGTGTTCTAGGAGCAGACAATGCTTTTTTTCACAAGTTGGAAGCTTATGTAGGTGGACACTTGCTCTGAGGGCAACCTCCCACTGGAGGCCTCTCCTAATGTGACCAAGCTTACATCTTTCAGCACAAGGTTCGTCTGCACCATTGTTTAGTGGGTGCCGCTCTTCTTTTCTTTAAACTGTTATGTATTGGAATGTCTACTCTTTTTAAATTGCAAACCTGCATAACTGTCATTTATAACAACCACACCAGAGATTTAATATTATGCTTCCTGAGTTAGCCTTTGTCAAAGGTATTAGACCCTTGCTTTTAAATTGAGACTCAGGCAAGTTCTTAGGACATGGGCAGATGGCATCCAGAGTCTTTGCCAAAATACCACACAAGAAGCTTCTAGACATTTTCCGTATGCTTTTGTTCCTCTCTGAAACCCCTTGTGTTGTGCCTCCACAGTCTGCATCGCTATTGGCACTACTGTCTTCCCAGATTCTCGTAAGATGACCCTCAGGGGCTGCTGATAGCATTCAACTGCTTTCCAGTCCAAAGTTCCAGATCTTCCACATTTCTCCAAAAATGAACATGGTCAGGTTATTCACACCAACAACCCAGCCTCCTGATACCACCTTCTGTACTAGTTACTTTTCTTTCGTTGTGAAAAAGACCATGGCTAAGGCAACTTACAGAAGAAAGAGTTTATTTGAGCTTATTGTTCCAGAGCAATGAGCTTGTCAAGGCATGGCAGCCAGAGGAGGGAGCTGAGAACTCCTATCAAGGAATGCAAGCACAAAACAAGGGGAGAACAAACTAAGCATAATGGAGACTTTTTAACCTCCAAAGTTTTCCGCAGTGATGTGTACCTCCTCCATCAAGGCTGTACCACCTAAACCTTCCGAAACAGTGGTGCCAACTGAGCGCCAAATGTTGAGGTGCTTGAGATAATAAGTGGCCTTTCTCAGTCAAACCACCAAAGCTGAAAAACCAGAAATTGTAGAGGAGATCAAGAAAAGATTATAACTGCTATGTATACAATGATATTAAACATAGTGTATGATGATACTATGCATTCTCCCTTGACTTTTTGTGACTCTCTGTGTGACCCATCTTCCCAGCACCCCCACATTGTTGTTTATAACTAACATTTTATCAGAGGCACAACACTGTGTTGGTTGCCTATTTTGGCATCTAATTGAATGAGCACATGGACATAATATAGTTAATGAATTTCAGATTGTGTGATACTGATTTTGGTTATTACTATTACTGTTATTTTTATAGAATACATCCTGATAATTGATTTCTTATTTCTTATAGTTCATTTGTTAGTTACTGATTTGCTTTTATTAGTGTTTTTTTGGAAAATAGACAATTATATTTAAAATGTGTTAGGCGAAGGACGCATTTTTCTGTACACATTAATTAGTTAAAAATAAACGAGTTTAAACAAAATGGTTTTATCTGAAAATTTGGATAGAGGAATAGTAAAACCCACTAGTGGGGTTTTCTTGCAAGTCCATTAGGCAAGTACTGATGGCTTTCATCATCTTCCTTTACTGCTGGATGTTAAGGCCTATTTTCTTCCCTTTCCTGTTTGTCTGACCTCTCTCTTCGTGTTCTATTCCCCCCATCTTTGTAACAATCTTTTCCACGCCAAATATACTTGTGGAAGTCAGTCTGCTCTCTCTCCTATTGTAACACTCTTTTCCTGGCTAATAGACTCATGGAAGTCAGTGCTCCTTCTCCTGTTGTAACACCCTTTTCGATGGTGAATAGCCTCGTGGAAATCAGTCTGCTCTCTCTCCTGTTTGTCAGCAACTGCTGCATGTTTTGTTAGACGGTGCCTTCACCACTACTGAAGCACAGATGTTTTCCTGGTAGTTTATAAAATACTCAGTTGCATTGCAGGTTATTGAGAATAATTTAAGATGGCGTCAATAGCTTGCTTAGATTTGTATAATTTTTATGAAAGTTAAATTTTGAACTTTTAGTGTTTGCTTAAGAGTAGTTTGATGCTCTTAAAAGACTCGGGTACAAGATGTCAGCATTTATGATTTGCAGTGAATAGTTCATTAAAGGAGAGGTCTACAAGCTGCTGTGTCTGTGAGAGTAAGTGACTTTCTTTTAAAGGAGAATTGTTTATTTATTTTTATTTATGTGTATGTATGTGTGCCTACATGAGAGTATGTGTACCGTGTGTGCAGGTACCCAAGGAGGCAAGAGCATGTTCAGTTCCCAGGAACTGGAGATATTATTGGTTGTGAGTAATTGTTGTGGGTGCTGGGAGCTAAATCTAGGTCATCCACAAGGGAGGTAAATGTTCTTACCTGGTGAGCCATCTCTCTAGCCCAAGACTGAATGATTTCCCAAGGGATGGGCAGCCATGACTCTTTAAACTGACTCCATTTCCAGAACTTTAGCTTCACTGTTTATCTACACGAGACCACCCTCTTTTTCATTCTCCATTCTCCTTGTCACAACTGACCTTTCTTTATGAAAGTAAGACTGACCTCTGCGCACTGTCAGTTGTTTCTGGTTCATTGCTGTCACCCACAGTAGTGCCAGCGTGCCAGAATAAGGAACATTTAAAACACCAACCTGGAAAAGCAGTTTTAAATCAGCTCACCATTTCTGCTTACACCATTGCCATTTCTGACTTTTAACCCTTTCTGTCTATTGATTAATTTTTAATGTTTGTAATATATTTATGTTTGCATTGTATGACCAGTGTGCAACTTAGTTTAAGAAGCACCGAAGTCTTATGGTGTTAGAAAATGAAAAATAGTTTTGATTTGTATGCACATTTTTGTGGTTGGGACATTGGACAGGTGATCCATGACAAGCTTTCACCCATGAAAATGTATTTTGATAAAACTGGGGAGAAAGTGTAATGAATATGCAGTTTCTAAAAGAAAAAATATGTATCTATCTTTTAGAATGGAAAAGACATCTATATATTTTATAAAATGGTTGATTGTAAATCTTGCAATGATATTTTGTCTCACAGTATAGACTTAGTATTTTAATAGTTTTATATTAAATTGCAGTGTTTACTACATATTAGCAAATAAGATGGCCACAACCGTCAAATTTATGTTAGATGCCGATCTGTGAAAGTTTTCAAGACTCTTTTAAATATTGCATGAGCAGAAATAATTCCCCACTGTCCTCCATTATGCTGTGATCTCAATTTTTTCTGTACAGTTGAAGCAGTGTGTTGGAAATGATCAAGATCTAGCAATGTTGGGTGTGTAATTGCTCTTTCATATTATCTTCTCCATGATCACCTATCTGACATCAGCTTCCTTCTTATTTTTCACTCTCTGTATAATTCATGACTTATGCAATTGCTCTCCACCCAGAGCTCTGTAATGCATGTTCCGGAATCAGTCTCTACCTCCAAGCAACCATTGTTTTCTCCTCTCCCCAACACCAGTGCCCCAGCTTAGTATTGGTACATTACAGCGTTCAATTTGTACTCCTCAAACTGATGGAAGATAGACAAATAATTTTGAGTCTTAGGAAAATATTGGCTATCCTTAACTTGTTTTACTTCTTAGGGTTTAACCTCGTCTAACTTCAGTGAAAGCTTTTTCATAGAGTATTTAGTCTATACAAATAATTTAAAAAGGTGTTTTGTCAAGTAATATAAAAACTATCAGAACTTTGGGGGGATTTTAAAACATTTTAGTGGTGTTATTTAGTTGTGTGTGTATTCAACATGTTAAAATATAGTCTTTCTATAAGAAAAGGCTTAAAAATTATAGTATTCTCATCTTTAAAATTCCAGTGTGAGAGGAAATGCTTTGACATTACCTTTATGCTTCTTGTAAGTGAAAGAGTGCAATCAAATATTGAATTTTAGAGTCCACTGTCAATTTGACTTCTTTATGATTTGGACAGTAAAATTTCCCAATATTGGAACTATTCTAGTAAAGTCTAGTGCTTATTGCCTTACTTATAATTTGCTACCCATTTTGAAATTCTACGATGAATCTATTAATGCACTTTAGTGTTTTTTAACTCCAAGTATAGTCTTCTTTCCCCCTCCCTCCTTACCTCCCTCCCTCCCTCCTTCTTTCCTTTCTTCTTTCCTTCCTTCCTTTTCCTCCTCTTCCTATTCCTCCTCTTGCTCATTTGCTTTTGTCTTTTTGCAACAGGTACCATTATGTAGCCTTTGGTAGCTCAGAACTCCCAGTGAGACCAGGTTGGGCTGAAACTTACAGAGCTACACCTCCTAAAAATCTGGCTTTCTTATTAGTAGTTACTCTTACCTATGAGCTGGTTGGAGATCAGGACTCTTAGCCATTTCACTAGATTCAATGTATCAGATACTGTATTATAAGAAGATCCCTTCTCTAGTGGAGAGTCAGATGCACATGACATTTTCAGAGCAATCACTAAATTGTGAAGTTGTATTTAATTAACAATAACATATTATAGTCCCAGGGACTGGTGAACAATGCCTACTTGATCCAATCCAGTCCACTATCTGCTTTTGCAAATAAATTTTTATTGGACTAAAGGCGTATCCATTTGTTTATGTATTGGTTTGGACTGTTTCCATGCTACAGAGACACAGTCCTCCAGTAGTTGTAACAGTAATACTTACCCAGTGTGTGGCTCCAAAATCCAGAAATAGTAACCTTCTATTCCTTGCAGAGAAAGTCCTATGATAGATGGTGGTGGAATTATCAACATCATTCATTTTTTCATTTATCCATCAACAGATTTGTTTTGTCAGGAAATACTGTGCTAGGGACTGCATTTATATGGCTGGAAAAAACCTTGTTTGCATTTTGTTAGACATTTATTGTAGGATACATTTTTATTTTGACTCCCTGGATTTCTCACACTGAGAAACAAGTCAGTTCCTAAAGAAGACCTCCCCGCTCTGATACTTGTAGGTAATAAAATTGTAAGTAATACAATTTTATCTTTAAGTCAGATTTTCCTAAGGAGGAGATTGCTTCTCCTGGAAGGGGCAGTGGGCTTTCCTTTTTGTTATTGGGGAGTTACAGATCATACTGTCTGTGTAAGTCAACTATTCCTATCATTATCCCCCAAGTGTGTATACAGATGGGGGGTAGAAGAAGCATTTCCATTGGACAGAGAGTCCTGTTAAGTTTTGGCTAGTCTGTACTAGTTATTTAGAAATGAACTATGTGATTCCATCTTATCAAGTTGCTTAGGCTTAATAGGTATACCAGAGTATAATCTTCTCAGTTTGTAATTATTTTCTACAGTATTTTTGGAGGGTCTGAAGTGACCATTTAATTTATCAAATATTTGTGAAACATAGCATATCAGTTGTCATTTGAAAAGTCAGTAGGCCGTACTTCTCAGTATGTATACTCATTGTAGTCTTATATTTTAAAATTTAAATGAATAATATTAAAAAATATTAAATTGCTTGGCTGTTTTTGTTTTTCTCAGTAGTTTTGGAGCCTGTGCTGGAGCCTCCTGTGTCAATCTGCAGAGTGCTGGGGCTTATAGGCACATGCCATCATGGCCACTATAGGTGGATGATACTTTGTTCTTCTGCTAGTAAATACTCATTGCTTTTAATTCTTTTTCTTCTGGACAACATTCCTATAGTTGTGGTTGGGTCCTTATTTCGGGGGGGGGGTCCTTAAGCTATGCTGACTGAATTTCTATTTTCCTTTGTCACCTTGGAGTCTGACCTTCATTTAAGGAAAAAAGAGAGAGATGGACTTAAAAAAAAATCAGGGTGAGGAGATGGCTTAGCAGGTTAAAGGGCTTGCATTGCAAACCTGATGACCTGTGTTTCAGATCTGGATCCCATAAAAAGCAGGATGTGGTGAGTTCCATCAGTAACCCCAGAATTCCTAAAGTGAGATGGGAGTCAGTAGCAGGAGACTCTGCTTGAGGGCCAGCTATCCTGGAGTTAAGAGATCAGCAGCAACAGGCTAGACCCAGACTCAGCAGGGTACAATGAGTTCCAGTGGCATCTATACCACTAAGAGGTGAATGTTCCCTGGACCTCTTCCTGGTGCTCTTGCTGTTCCTGCAGACAAGTCAGTTGAGTTTGCATTAGAAGGGTGGGTCCTTACTGGGCTGTTTCAGAAAACCCATGGTTTCTTACTCCTGGGGACAGAAAAGAAACCCAATTAAAACCTCCCTAGCCCCTGAGCCAGGAACCCTCCTTTGCCTGCTTAGTGTGTAGATGAGTCTGTCCGATAAAAGACTATCAGCTCTTGCTTATGTAACTTGAACACTTTTGGCCTCGTTCTTCTGGTATCACAATGCTTTAAGGGTGCACTTCAAAACGCTGAGTTGTTCCTCTGAGAAATTTCGGAAATGTGTTAGTGATGTTGGGGCTTCTTAATATGGGAGTAGCAAACAATTTTCATCGCTTAGCCATGGTGGGATTTAGAAAAGTGCGTTAGTGTTCTTTGCCATGAGCGACAAAGAGCAAAAGCACTGGGATGACAGCCCTCTGGATCGTAGGAGACGCAACAAGGCAACTCTGTTTTTATCCTTATTTGTGTTTCTCCTCCTACAACACTGCCCTTCTGATGAACGAGTCTTAAACATTAAAGGACTGAAATTGCATAAATGAACCTGTGTTAGTAATTTTAAAAATATTTATAACCTTTAAGCCCATATTATTTGGGTAAGAAAGAGTGCCTTTTCCCCAATTGTTTCTGTCTCATCGATTGTGTGTCTTTATGCTTCCTCTTATCCCAGCTTATTGTACCTTGGTAACAGAAGCATCCTGTTCTATGAATTGTGCATGCTGAATTGGCTTAAGAGGGCTTCTCTACGTGATGATGGCTTGAGTCCTTTAATTGTAAAGGCAGTTTCTTTTACCTTCATTATGAAAAGGGCACATGAGGCATTTTTCATAGTCTAAAGGTTTTTATAAAGCTCTCCCTCTGTTGGAGAAAAGAATCAGGACAAAGGGAGTAGGCTGCTCTCAGGAATTTCTAGAAATAGCTTTTGAAAGTAAGATTAGGAGATAGCGCTCTATTCTTCATGCAGGAACAAAGTAATTTTACAGCAAAGGAATTAAGAGCAAAAGCTCCGATGCTCCTGGGGTTTGCCCCCCCCCATTGGTTATAACAGCAATAACTGTCTTCTTCAGTACGTAAAGCGTGTTTGTCTGCAGTTGTCTCCATGCAGCCTTTACTGTCAACCTCATGTGATCCAAAGAACATGCAGTAGCATTGTTTCCATTTTGCAACTGGGGAAACAGACAGAGAGATTAATGGGTTAGCCATAGCCACACAGCTATGGGATGGGAAAGCCTAGGGTCCCTGACTCCAATCCCGTGCTCTTTTTAGTGCATCTCCTTAATCTTTACGCTCAGTGTTGCTACTATTGCATAAGAATAACATGGGGAAATTATTTTCCTTAGCAATAAAATATGCATAATGAAACACTTAGACCGGTATGAATTTCTTCTCAGACAAATTCAACAAGGCATTGAGTCATTTGTACTTAAGAATTAACTTGCTATCTGCATGTAATTCATAGATATCATGCCTGGCTTGGTTTTCTATATATAAATATTTCTGTTTTTTCCCCCTTACTGTTGAATGGTGGATTTAGCACACTGGATGGCAGTTTCTTTAGCACTTATGGCTTTATTTCACAATCTTCTGGTTTGTTAACTTTGACAGGTCTGTTGTTTTAAGCTGGTCCTTGACAGGTAGTTTCTGTGTTTCTTCTTTTTAGCTTTGAAGATGCTTTCTTTCTTTGTTTCCATCATTTAACATTCATGGTGTTAACAACAGCAGCAACAACATTTTATCTCAAGACTGAAGGTAGAGATTCAAGTCTTTATTGACTCTGGATATTTTTAGCCGTTATTTCTTTAGTGCTTTTTTTTCCTGTTCTTTTCTATCCATTAATTTTGAAATCTTATGGAGAAGTTAAAAATATGGATAATATATTACATAGAATGGAATAATATTTAGTTAATAGTATCAATACCTGATGTAACATGATAAACCTTGAAAACAACACTCTAAATAAATGAAGTCAACTATAAAGGAGCACATGCTCTTTGATTTCAATTACAGGAAAAGTCAAGCATAGTCAAAGTGATAGAGAGAGAACTTCTGGTTCACAAGGGGTGGGAAGACAGAGAAAATGGAGAGTAAGCCGCGAGCTTACTTTCGAGGAAGGGTGACCAAAATGGATTCACAGTGATTGGGATGCTAATACAAATTTGTACATATGCTGAGATTCACTTACCTGGGGCAATTGTATGTGAATATGTGAATTACTTCCTTTTTTATTTTTTTTCCTCCCCCGAGACAGGGTTTCTCTGTGTAAGGGTCCTGGCTGTCCTGGAACTTGCTTTGTAGACCAGGCTGGCCTTGAACTCACTGAGATCCACCTGCCTCTGCCTCCCAGGTGCTGGGATTAAAGGCGTGTGCCACCAGCACCCAGTATGAATTATTTCCTAAAAAAGGTCTTATTGAAACTAATATAAAAAGTTGAATTCTTATCCATTTCCCATTTTCCCTAGCCTTCTGTAATCTGAATTGTTAGCTGATTTCACTTGAATATCGTTATCAAAATTGAGAGATTGACCCTGCCACCCGACCAGTACCTCCCCTGTCCGTTTTATTCAGCTATGCCTGGTTTCCTGCTCATGGTTTCTTTGGGGCCCCTTTCTGTCCCAGGATTGCACATGGAGTTTAGTTTTCATGGCTCTGAGCTCTTCTCACCTGTGCTGCTGTGTCTGTCCCTTTGGCTTCTGTGATCTTTATACTTTTAAAAATTCTTGGCCAGTTATTTGGGAACATATTCCTTAATTTAGGCGTATGTGATGACTCCTCATGATTTGGCAGGACTATTTAGGAACTAAGGCTCTCATTTTAGTGTGTCATGCCATGGGAGATGTGTTGAATATCTTATTACCGTGAATGTAGACCTTGCTCCCACGTTAAGGGTGATCTCCACCACATTTCTCTACTGTAAGTCCTGTTTTTCACTTATAATTAATAACTTTTTCTCTTGGGGGAGATGCTTTGATGGAGAGCAGCTGTCCTGTTTGCTCTCAAACTTTGTGTTCCAAGTTTGGCACCCATCAGTAGGTGCTGCTATGGCAGTGAGTCCTGTGTTGTTGGCCTGGCAGTGATTTGATTTTCACTGCCTCTGCATTTATCAGCTTAGATTCTTTCATAAGGAAAGGCTGCTTCTCTATATGTCTAAATCCTTTTCTCCATTTGCTATATCAATGAATATTGCTACAAATTGTAATCTAATTACCGATATTGCTAGTTATCCAAATTATTCAAATTGTTCAGGTGCTAACCATTCAGAGCATTTTAAGGGTGCCTACTCTGCTTTCTTTCCAACCCCTCACCTTGTTTTTGAGAGCCTCGTTCTGGCACAGCAGTGCTATACTAGATCTACATTCTTACTCTCTCAGCCCTAGAATCAACCAGGGTCATTCTAAGATTAAACTCCCTTTGTAAATATTGGTCACCATTTTGTGTGTGTGGCAGGGGGAGGGGGTCAGCCTTCTATTACAGTAGCAGATACTTAATGTAATAAACTTAGAAGAAACACAGTTTATTTTTCTTCACTATTTTCGGGGCTTTGGCTCATGGCTGACTGGCCCCTTTTGCTGTTGGGTCTGTGGCAAGGAATGTTAGGTTGCGGATGATGTGGTGGAGACCGTCACTTCATTTCATGGCGGATGAGTGAAAAAGTGAAAGAGGAAGAGACCAGGCCTCCACACCCCACTTTGTGTACATGCATGTGTATATGCATGTATGTGGGTAGGTGCACATGCTATGGCATGTGTTTTTAGGTCAGAAGACAGCATTTGATTGTCTGTTCTCTCTTTTTTTTTTGTTATGTACATCCTGGACATTAAACTCGGGTTGTCAGAGTTTGACAGTAGGTGCCTTTACCCTCTAAGAAGGCTCACCAGCCCATTTCTTATTTTTATATTTTAAAGAAAAAGTCCCATGTAGTTTTGGCTGGCATCAGACTCCCCATGAAGCTGTGCAGATAACTTTGAACTTACGATCCTCCCGTCTCCACCTCCTAGATTCTATGACTACTGGTGCAATCATCAGTTAAAATGCAAAAAATTCTTATTATTGTATGCTTGCATGTGTGTGTGGATGTCATAGTGAACGTGCAGAGGTCAGATGGCAAATTTTTCGAGTCTGGACACTTCTTCCACCTTTAATTGGGTTTTGAGGTTCTATTGGGAAAATGGCAACCTGCTGAGCCATCTAGCTGGCCCTGCATTCTAATTTTTAAATCCCAGCACTTTTAGTTTATTATTATAAAATTTGCCACTTCTTTTTCATTATGTCATGTTCTTTTATTGGGATGTAAACAACATCATTATTTCTTTGATGTATTGTTACTTTTACTTTCTTCACCCTGAGATCTGAGAGTGAAATCCTCCTCTGCTTTTGTTTCTCATACTCACCATAGGCTCTGTCACTGGGGATTTTTAGTTTTTCATTGTGAACTCATTTTTAGGCGAGCCTGTTTTTGTATTTATATGTAAATTTTGGGGTATGCATTTGAGAGTCCTTCCAGAGCTCTTCAGGTGCCCCCGCTCACTGCCATGTCTGACATCATACTTCTTGGCCACCTGGTTTTTCATCCAGCCTTTAAACCAGAGATTGTCCTTCCAGGGACTAGTCTTTAAGTGGGAATCTCATTTCCAACTCCGTGTCTTCAGTAGGCTACAGTGTATGTCTCCTATTTCTATATCAATGTTTAAAAAGAAGTTGTGCTAGGTTACAAAACTGACAGCTTCCATAAAATACATGTAGCCACAATGCAAGTATATACCTATTTATTTCTGCTATTTGATAACCCCCTTTTTCAATTTTTTCCCCTCTGAAATCAATTACATGCTATGGAAATTAAAAGAAGTCAGTTTGGGCAGTAATGATGACTGAGGCCTATAATTTCAGCATTTGGGAAGCCAAGGCAGAAGGACTGTATGAGTTCAAGGCCAGTCCATGCCACACAGTAAGTTCATGTCTCAAGACCAAAACAAAACACGAAACATGAAGAAGTCAGTTCATTTCTGGACACAGGTGAGTTATGGGTTAATGACCAGCAGAACAGAATAAACCAGCAAAAGTCAGACTAATCTTTGACAGCTGGCCATCAAAAGGACTGCATCTGCAAGGCTCAGGGAGATAGGGAGCAGGGAGGTGGGCTGGCACTAAGTAGTCTTGCATCTGAGTCTCTCATATCCAACAGCCCAGGTCAGGAAGGTCAGAGGGTTCAAGGAAGCTGCTTTGCCAGAGGCTTTCCTCTTCTTGTTTTGGGTATACCGGGCTGTCATGTAAGGCCTGCTTTAGCTCCTAGAATATTTTCTCACAGGTCATGGAGAGAGTACCTTTGTAGGCATTGTTCCTTAAAATTATCCACTTGAAACTTTTTAAGTGGAAGACAAAATTAAAAAAAAAATTCAAAGCTCTGACTATGCTTCAAAGGGTGTATTTTTACTCTACACTCAGGGAGGGCTGGTTCCCTTTGTGCTTTTGTACCTGACAGTCCTGCGAGTTCATTGCGTGGTATTGCAGTGTGAGGCATACCTTTCCATGTGTACTGATTTATAGAAATATTTGAATGACAGCCATTGTCTGACCAACCTCACATCTGAATAAAGTTTTCCCTCTTGTCTGTGGGATGGTTCTCTTTACATCTTCTCCTTAATCCTAGTCAAACACACATCAAATATCTCATTTTCACTAAGTTACCCACAATCTTAATTCCTATGAATGCTCCTTCTTTCCAGTTTCCTTCTGCTTTGTTTAGCTTTGGTTTTGACCCAGGTTGTTAGGGTCCACGCATCTCAGTTTCCAATTCATGTCTTGAGTTCTTTTCTTTTCTTTTTCTTTTTTAAATGAATTAAGGGGATGGTTATTATAATCATTCTTGTTTGACATTCTTATATTTGTTGCTGTTTTCGGCTTTTAAATTTTTTAATTATTTCTTTTATTTTTTGAGATTATAATATATCATTTACCCTTCCCTTTCCTTTCTCCAAGCCCTCCCATATACCCCCTCCTCAATTCATGGCCTCTCATTAATTGCTGTTACATGCATATATTTATATATACACACATACATATGCATTCATAAATACATATTTATCAAATAATTCCCATATCAAAGGCTCAGGGATCGTTGTGGTAGAGGTTGTGTAAGAGCCAGAGAACAGGAAGTTCGCTCTGAGATTGTGTCTGCTAGAATGTCCAGAAAACACCTTTAAAGTCTCTCTACCCTGACTGCTTGCACATGAGCTGAATAGGAAAACAACAGACCTGCTAACCTGGATGGGGAAAGAACTAGGAGGCCTCAACCCCACACCAAGAGCTATGGGCAATCAAGGAACGTTGAGAGTAGGGAAAATAGTTTTCACCAGGGAGGAACACACCAATTGGTTATCGAGTACCAAATGGTCATCCTAGTTCTTTTAATTCTTCATTCTCTCCCTAAGATTTTTTTCCTGCTCCCCAACCCAGTGTTTCATTGCCTTTAGTACTTGATGAAAATAGATAATTTCTTACACTCAACTGTGCTAGGTGAGTGAAGGCCAAGAAGCAGGCTACATGGTCATTGCCATCTTAATATCTAGTTGAAGAGACAGTTTCCGTACACAAAAATAGTGAGCAATACCAGACAGTGTATAATTAAATGCTAAACTGAGTGGCATAGCAATTTAAGTGTTAGAAGTTGAAGGGAAAAAGAGAAATTAAAAGAGGACTTGAATTTTAAGAGAAAACCTTAATGAGGAAGTGGGATTTAAAATAGGACTTGAAACAACCAAGAGCATTTATTTTTCTGCTGTTTCATGGGAAGAAGAAATTAGAGCAAAAATTACAAATTCAAGTTTTTCTGGAGGTATGGTTTCTGCTCTTTTATCTTGGGTCATGTCTTAATCTGTGTCCTTTAAGTGTATATTATTCATGTATCATATGCACATCTGGAACTACTACTTCATGTAGTTTTTCCTGAATAATTGGTTTGTAGATAGAGATAACTTGTATATATAAATTGCAGCGTAACCCAAGAGTTGGGTATTTTAAAAGGATTAACCCTATTAAATTCTAATTGGTTCTTTGTTGGCGCTTTTCTTGCCCATGTCTTAAAATTGTTAATAAAATATTAATCAGTGGGGCCGGGTGGTGGTGACTCACGCCTTTAATCCCAGCACTTGGGAGGTAGAGGCAGGTGGATCTCAGTGAATCTGAGGTCAGCCTATTCTTACAAAAGCGAGTTCCAGGCCATCCATGTCTGTTACACAGAGAAATCCTGTCTCGAAAAAACAAAAACCCAAAACCAAACAAACAGGAAAAAAAGTAGGATCAAATTATCAGGACACTTAGGGCTGTCTTGAAAAGCCAAAAACCAAAAGGAAAAAAAAGAAAATATCATTCAGTGGAAAGCAATCATTTGGTTAGAGCTAAAATTAACATTAAGGAAGACTTTTGAATGACTGTGAAATCAGATATTGTAATGACTAGGAAGACTGGTTTAAGGAAATTAGGGAACTGACATTACCTAATTTGTGTTTGCATTCAGATTTAATGCTTAGCAGCCTCTTTATCTGGGATCACTTTAAAAATCCTCAAATTATTTAAAATAAAATTATTTTATTATATAATTATATAATAAGCATTTGTTAACATTTCTCTAAGGCAAATTTAGTTGAGAATTTTTCATTTATATTTATTAATTCCCCCACCCTAATTTTCTGGATGAAATATTTTACCTTTTTGTGTGTGTGTTTCTGGGAGTGGATGCTAAAAAAAGAGGCACATATACATATATACACATGTATCAAATCTGGAGTTAATGTTGTATGTATTAAGCTTGCATGTAGGGGTGTGTGTGTGTGTGTCTGTGTGTGTGTGTGAGAGAGAGAGAGAGAGAGAGAGAGAGAGAGAGAACCGCTGGTATTAGTATTATTGGGACGCAGCACCTGAGAGAGTGACCTTAAGAGGCAGCTTTGCCCACTCCCACTGCAAAGGTGCCTTATCATGTTTTTGTAGCTTTGGGCTCTGGGAAGGCAAAGCACCATGGCAGAGAAGGCCTGGTCGTCTCATTGCAGCCTAGGAAGTTTGGGAGGAGCGGGAGGCAGAGGAGAGCCGGGGAGGGAAGGCAGAACGCCAAGCACAAGGAGCACTGTTCGTGAGCACACCTCAGGTGACCCCCTTTGTCTAACAGGTGCTACTTCCTGATCAACTTATCAATGGAATAACTCATTGGTGTGGGTAGAGCACTCATGGACTTCACCTTCCAAGGGCTTCATGAGCTAGGCCAAGCCTTGGGGTGAGGTGGGTGCGCTTGATATTTAAACTAGAGCAGGGGAAGGTGTTTGATAACTGAAACAAAGCAGTTAGAAAACAATTTTGTGAGACTGCTGCATCTTCAACAAATTAGATTGATTTAAAACTTTATGGTAACTACCTTATAACATCTTACTTCCTAGCAGTGGCCTTCTTTCTTCTTATATTGGAATGGAGCCCTCTTGGCTCTGCTGTGCAGGACTGGGTACCAAGCACAGGGCCTCCTACATGCTAAGGGGTAGTCTCCCTGAGCTCAGAGCTACATCCGTAGTGCCCTTCCTTTCTTCTTTCTTTTTTAAACTTCTGTTTTGAGACAGGGTCTTGCTAAGTTGTCCAGTCTGGCCTTGAATTTGTCTTGCAGATGAACTTGGTTTGGCATCCTATTGCCGTAGCTTCCAGAGAAGTCAGGATTACATACGTGGGCCAGCATGCCTGGATCGCAGT
The DNA here is from genome assembly GCA_004026605.1 of Ondatra zibethicus. Classification (NCBI taxonomy): domain Eukaryota; kingdom Metazoa; phylum Chordata; class Mammalia; order Rodentia; family Cricetidae; genus Ondatra; species Ondatra zibethicus. The sequence goes on along the minus strand of PVIU01006046.1, from coordinate 9,076 downwards.
GCTCCAAGGAGTCCATCTGAGTTTGCCTTTACTTAGTCACTGACTTTTTCATTTGCTTCACAGGTTGTCTGCGTTCGCTCTACTTGGAATGCTCTCTCTCCAAGGCTGAGTTGTGACACCAGACCGCTCATATTGAAGGCCCTGAGTGAACTGTTTTCTCTGGTTCCCTCCTTAGCAGTCAATACAGCTGAATACGAGGTATGTCTTTAGAGCCCAAGATGCTGTGTTTTAAGGAAAGGTTTGTGATGTGAAACCTACTTTCAGAATTAATTCTTCATTTTTATAACATAAAAGATTGTGTTTTTATTATGAAAATTGTCAAGATTTTAAAAATATGTTTCATAGTAAAACTACTGTTGCTAAAATAACAGTATATAAGACTAATTATTTAAAACCATTTGTTAATGTTTTAAGTCATAAAATATAAGCAATAAAACTTACAAAGTCAGATTGTATTTTCCCAGTTTTATAAAGTCATGTTTATCATTATAATAGACTGAAACACTCATGAGAGTCTTTACTGTAAGATTTATATGGTGCTGCTTAATACTGTCTTCCTAGTACTTCTTTGCATGAAATAGTCAAATAATAAAGATTTCATTTGTGTCTTCACTTTTATAAGCTACAGTCTCTTTTTCTGGCCAGTATTTCTTTTCCTTCCAAGAGCTGCAGTGTGTTTTGACTGGTGAGCTTCCAGTTTACTGAATCAAGGACTCGAATAAACCACCAGGCTTTAAGATTCTGTAACAGTCCTTTGTGTGTTTAGATCCAGAGATTAGACAGAAGTATCATAACATACTTCTTGAAAGATTTATTTTTATTTATGTGTGTACCACATGTGTGCATGCGTGTGCCGTGTGTGTTTGGGTATAAAAAATGTGTTGCATTCTCTGGATCTGGAGTTACAAATGGTTGTGTGTCTGGCCTGGGTTCTGGGACACTAATACAGGTCCTCTAGAACAGCAGGAAATATTTTTAACCATTGAACTGTTTCTTTAGCCCTATATCTTATTATTTAAATTGCCACACAATGAATAAAATCAAATTCTTCTTTGCTGTGGATACCTGGGATCCCCAGGGCCAAGTATCTTGCCAACCCTAAAATGACTCTCTTAGTGTAGATATCTTATTCCCTTCTCCAATGTCCACCTTTCCTCCATCTTCACCCTCCCACTCCTCCAAGCTCTCCCCAGTCCTTCTCCCTTCTCCTTCCCCCTCTCCCCTTCCCCTGTTCCCCTACCCCCCACCTCTATCCCTGCCCCCTGGCTTCCAACTTTTGCTTGATGATCCTGTTTGCTTCCAACTTCCAGGAGGATCTGTATATGCTTTCTTTGGGTTCACCTTGCAATTCGGCTTATCTGGGCTTGTGAGCTAAGTGCTTAGTGTCCTTTTTTATGGCTAGGCTCCACTAATGAGTGAGTACATACCATAACCATCTTTCTGGGTTTGGGTTACCTCACTCAGGATAGCGTTTTCTATTTCCATCCATTTGCATGCAAAATTCAAGATGTCATTGTTTTTTACCGCTGAGTAGTATTCTAATGAGTATATAATCCACACTTTCTTGATCCATTCTTCCATTGAGGGGCACCTAGGTTGTTTCCAGGTTCTGGCTATTACAAATGATGCTGCTATGAACATAGCTGCACAAATGCTTTTGTAGTATGATTGGACTTCTCTTGGGCATATTCCCAAGAGTGGTATTGCTGGATCCTGAGGTAGAGACAGAGACCCACATTCACATCAGAGCAATGGATTGAGTCCCCAAGGTGCAGTTGAAGAGCAGAAGATGGGAGAAGATGAGTAAGGAAGTTAGGACCCTGAGGGGCTGGTCCACCTACTGAGACAGTGTGCCTGAACTAATTGGAGTGCACCAATCCAGCTGGACTGGGACTGAATGAGCATATGATCAAACCAGACTCTCTGAATTTGGCAGCGAAAGGGAGTGGACGGAGAAGCCATCAACAATGACACCAGGACCTATCTCTTCTGCATGTATTATCTTTTTGGGAAGCGAATCTTTTTGGATGCACTCCTTCCTAGGCTGGGAGGCTGGGAGGGAGGGGGTTGGGCCTTGGACTTCCAACAGGGCAGGGCACCATGCCCTCTTTCAAGGAAGAAGGGGGAGGGAGGAGGGGTTGGGGGGTAGCGGGAGGGGACCGGGAGAAGGGGAAGAAATGTAAAAATTTTATTTTTTTAATTATGTTTTTGAATGGAAAAAATAAAAAAAAAAGAATTTTTTTCTAACAGAAGTCTGCTGCTCTCAAACTTCTTTGTGTGGTTCTATGAATGTAACTTCTATTTTATACTACAGGGACATATAATTTTCCCCATTAAACCATAAACAGTGAATCATAGAGTAAATGATTAAATTGGACTGTGCTTTTTAAATTGCCTTCCATAAGTTATGGTATGTTTATTCATTGAGTCAGAATACATTTATTCAAGCCATATTAGGTCTTAATGGTACTGATAAATAATGGTAGATGTTATTTCAAATTCTTACTAAAATTGAAGCACTGAGGTTTTGAATCATATCCACTTAAGAAATCAACATTTATTGAGTGTCTGAAACATGCTAGGCAAGTACCTTAACTAAATGAAAGTGGTGTCTGAACTGAGGACTTTCTAGCTAGATAACCATCTACTAGGGGTAGTCTGTGGTTCATGTCCTTGTCTTTCCAAGTTCAAAGGCTAGCATATGAATGTGGTAGAGGAAGCAACTAACCTTGTTAGGGAGACCATTAGGAATGGAGATTTAATTGACATCATCAGACTTTGACCTTGAAGATGTATAATACTGCTTCCCATTGAGTCTGGGGCAGGAAGTTGGGAAAGCCAAGGAGGAAAGAAGAACTGAGTATGACTCGGAGGGGTCCAGCACTAACCCTGATCCTGGCTGACACAAAGAAGAGACTGAGTGCCAGCATGCAAACAGTTTTGTGTCTAACTAACTAGTCATTAAATAAGTGCCATGGAAGGTCTAAGATCTGTGTTTGAAGTCTTTGCAATGAAAATGACGCAGTGACTACTGTATGACATACACAACCTAACAGGATTAATCACCCCACATGCTACCGTGCACCTGCCATGCATCCAGTTAGAGGAAGGTGAACTTCTGGGCTGAAGGTCGGAGACAGCTCTCTGGTTCTGTCATCTCAGCATCTCGGTGTGTGCTTCAGTGATCCATGTGTTGAGTGGTTCTCTTGCTCGAGTCAGTTAATGATGCTGTGGCTTAAAAAGTGGCTTCATTTCTACTGCTTGTTATTTCAGATTCTCCATTTCATGTTGAACCATTTCTTAATCGTTTTCTTTGTATTTTCCATTTTTTCAGAATTTTAAAGTCCAAGTCCTCAGCTTCCTCTGGACTCACACTCAGAACAAGGTATTTTCGTAGGAATATCAGGGATCAGAAACAGCTGGGGAAAGAGCTGTGAAATAGGTCTCAAGATAAACGATATGGCTTTCTGAACTGAAGTACTGATTTTTTTTAAAAAAGTCACTATTAGTAAGCTTGGATTTAGAAATTGTTCTCAACCCTCTCAATAATGACAGGTGTGAAGGTTGCCATTATCTCTTGTTTTTATATGGTTCTATCCTTTTTCTGCTCTGGCTCTGCCACATAAATATACCAAACAGAAGGTGGAGTATAGTTCAGCTTGGGTGTTTGTGTAGGTGTGCACGTGTCTGTGTGGGTACATGTATGTTTGATGTATGTGAAGGACATAGGACAACTTCAAATGCCATTCCTCATTCTTATCTTTTTTGAGGCAAGGTCCCTTACTGGCATGGAGTATACCAAACTCTATAGACTGGCTGTGCAGCAAGACCCAGTAAACTGCCTGTGCCACCATGCTAGGCTTTTTTTTAAGGGGGTTTGGGGGTTCAACTCAGAAAGTCCTTTTTTCTGAATGCACAAGCCAACTCCTATGTCCTTTAGTGGATTTGTAGGCACCATTCCCAATGATGAGTGCAGACGGCTGGAAATGTCCTACTTGACCTATGGGTGCATAAAGTTGGACTACAAACAGCAAGCTTGCTTTTCCTGTTAAACATGAGCTCGTCAGACATAAACTCCTGCATCCTACGAAACTGGACTAATCCAGAGGAACCCGAGTAATTAGATAATTTTTAAGCTCCAAGTTAGGGTAAAAATCTAGTGTTTCTGAGTTTTATCTTCTGTTACTCTTTGGGACAGATTCTCCAGAAGAATGCTTGATGGTAGTAATTTTCCTCAGCCATTCTTTCTTAACTATCTTTTGTTTATTTGTTTGTTTGTCCCCTACTTTTTTTTTAAAAAACAAAACAAAACAGTATTTTTCTGAAGTGAGAAACTTGATTTCTCAAGCCTGTAGTAAATGTTTTTTTTGGCCTGAGTAGCAGTTCAATATCACCCCTCAGACACTGATTGTAGCAGCCTGGCACTGGGGGTGAAGATTTTCTTGCCTCCTCTAGATCTGCTGTTGATGTGTGTTGTTTCCATTTGTCTCACCCAGGATCCCATTGTAGCAAGTGCTGCCTATAAATCTCTGTCTCACTTCAGCTCAGGAGAACACACCATCCTTCACCTGCCGGAAAAGGTAAGAGCTTCTGCCTTTTCACTGCTATCTCTTGTTTTTTTTCTGGTTATATGTCTTTATTTCCCATCATAGGAGCTCGTTCCCTGATAAGTGTGTATGCATCTCTAGGTATGGCATCCTTATAATATAACTTGTTCATTACTCTTTGAAACTGTAAAACTGTGGGGTCTTACGCTTCGTAAGGGATAGGTTTGAATCTCCTTGAAGCAGGTGAAAAGCACTGTGGTGCATATGGCGTCATCCTAAATGGCTGGAGTCGTGGCTTGCCCGGAAGTTCTGTACCACTTTCCTGTCAGGTCAGAGTGCCATCTTGGAGTTCAGTTATAAGCATGGCACCACAGATGAATATTTTCTACTTCCTGTGCTGCTAACAATCTTTATCTTTCACAAACAACAAATGTCATAAGAAAAAAAAAAACCCTTTTTAGTAAGATAGAAAATGATTTATATGGCAAGAAGAAAGTGTCATTACTTTTATAAGTCAGCAAAAAGTATGGCATTGGCTTCTAAAATAAGTAAGTTATTAATGTTGGTATTGCTATTGCAGTGTTGGGGATGGAATTCCAGCCTTGTATATGCTAGGCAATTATTTTTTATTTTAAATAAATGTAAAACGTAGTATCTAATGGGTGTAATTGTATAAGACTTTAATCCCAGCACTCCAGGGATGCCAAAGTAGGTTGGTCTATGTGCGTTCAAGATGAGCCTGGTCTGCATAGCAAGTTCCAGGTCAGCCAGGGTTACATGCTAAGATCTTGTCTTTAAAGAAAGAATGAAAAAACAATCTAGTACTTATGTAATTTAACCCGCTTTAATGTACTGGGTCATGTTAAGGAGTTAAAGCTCTGATTTTACTTTCATTGCTACTATGAGTCCAGATAATATAGATGACTAATGAATGCCTTTACCGTAAAAGGTGATATTATATTATATGAATTTACATATAATATTACCCAGAAAGTGTCTTAGAGATCAAATGTTGTGAATTTCTTGGCATCCTCTTTTTATTCCTCTTTCCAGTGTGACTGTTTGAATATCTAAAGAATAAACCAGTTGAGAAACTGGTTATGTCCCAAATAAGTGCACCTCCCAGCTAGGTGTACAGTCAGGCATTTTGTGGATGTTAGCAGTAATATAAAATGCACATTTCAATAATAGAGTAGTTTTGAATGTTTCCAAACTCCATGCAAACAGGGGCTTCTGTAGCTGTTTGCCACCAGAGGCAATTGACTCTCTCAAGGGGTCCCAGATTACTGTATACTTTAACAGTGAAACTATATTCACATCCTCTCTTTCCAGTGTGCCAACTTCTAAGATAAACTTTTCACCTTGCTGTGGTTTTTCAGCTAGATAAAAACAAAACATACTAAAACAAGATACATCTTTACAAGTATACCTATATAGGTATCTTTGTGCATTCTAATTCCTATACATTTACAGTGGCTCTTTTCATTAAATTTCCTTAAGAAGCAAATATTTCTTATTTGTTGATGAATATAAATATATACCGTATAACTTGTGGAAAGTTAAAAGGCATGTAGAACAAAGGGGTAAGGGAAGTGGCAGGTCGGAGAAGAAAATGTAGCGTTAAAGTAGCACGTCTGAAGTCAGATAGAAAATGTCATATGATGGGGCTGGAGGAGGAGACCTGCTTGTGGACATCAGGTGATGGGCACTCACCTCTGGCATGGTTGAGTAACTACCTACTGAATGTCTGCCAAGTGTCGTGCTCTGTCTTATGCACAGAGGATGTTAAATGATTATATGTGTTTTGTGAATTTGCAGTAATGTCATTGTTTATCTTGAAAATCTAAATTTGGTTTAATATTTTTGAGGACCCATTTATTTCAATATTTAAAAAATAGACAACAACTTTCCCCATTATTTGTAGGTATTCTGTTCTTTTTTAGATATTTACTATTATCCTCTTATTTCTTTAGCATCCCACCCTCCATCTATCCAAAAGGAAAAAAAAAAACCAAATCAACTAAGACAATATAGAATGTTTTTTTCTGGTAATATAACGAGTAGTTGATAAACTTTTAGGTAGAAGACATTGATTTTTCTTCTGACTTAGAGTCATTAAAAATATTCAACTGTTATAAAATTAAACTTACAAAGATCTTAAGATAGTCTTGTTGATTTCTGGGGTTATTTTTAGAAGCAATAAAGAAGAACTCATTATGTATCCAGGGTTGGTATAAATATGGTGTAACCCTCTTGGCTTTGATTTAAGTGAATGTCATTGCATTCATCAGAAGCTGTTTCTCTTTTTAGCTAAATTTATACAGATACTTGACACATTCTACAGCACACTCCTCTGCTTATGCACTCACTCTGATTTCATAGGTGAGACACACGTAGGTGTTGGAAAGATTATCTGGATAGGTGTGCAGAGTGAAGTATTTTATAGGTAAACTTTCCCATACTCAGTTCAATTTGAAGGAGAGTTTTGTCATTCTTTTATTTGGCTTTCTGCTGAGTTTTGTTTTTCGACAAAGCTTTTCTATAATTGGGAGGTCTCATAGATTTGTGTGTGTATTCTAAGGATGTACTGAGCTGTCCCTGGATGTTTTAGCAGCTAATGCAATGCAATTACCAAAATTTTGTAACTTCAACAGATATTCTTACATGTGAGTGCTCTCACTCTGAGCCTATTATGTTGATATACACAAACCAAAGTCAAAGATTTGTGTCAGATATCTGGAGGAAATAATTCCACAAGACCCGAGCAGAGGAGCTGGAGAGATGACTCAGTAGTTAAGAGCACTTACTGTTCTTCCAGGGTTCCCAAGTTTGACTCCTGGCACCTACATTAGTTGGAACTCATCAGTGTGAAATTAGACAATTTAAGATGGTTGGGTTTTCCAACCTGGGAACTTTCTTTAGTGGCTTTTAGAAATGTCAGTGTCCTGGATACTCTTACTCATTTTGACTAATGTCATTTGATAGAGCAGGAGGAATGGACAGGTTATAGTATGTGCAAAATGACTGTACGCCTTTTCTGCTAAGTAATTCTGGAAGCGTTTGGTTCTTTGGCACACTTTGCCTAGCAGTTACGCCCCCTCACATGGAGGGACAGCAGTGGTTTCTTTTCCTTCGCCACTGCCACCACAGCTCTTCCCTCTTTACTTTCATTTTAAGCAACTTCTTTAACTTGTAATTCACAAACCATAAGACTCACCCATTTAAAGTGGGCAGCTTAGTGCTTCTAGAATGTGTAAAGATTTGTGTGAGAGCATTCTTTCCTAAAAGAGCCCTTGTTGGGTTGGTGGTCACCTTACTCCCTTCCTCTCTATTCCCTAAACAACCGTTTATCTTTCAGTGAATTTGTCTTTTCTGAACCTTTCTTATAAAAGGAATCATCCAGAATTTTTAAATTTTTATATATTTTTAAATTTATATATTTTCTGATCAGAGTTGGACTCAAAGTAGTTTTGGTTTATATTGGATTAATGACTAATAATGCTGCAACCTTTACATTTATTTATGGGCTATTTTACTTGTTCATTTGAAAAGTATCTGTTAATGTCCCCATTTTTGTTTGGATTACTTGTTTTTTAATGTTCAGTTTTTAAAATTCCTTATATATTCTGGATATTGATCCCTTTTTCCTAGTCCATTTGCTGCTCCTCCATTCTGCCATTTGTCCTGAGAAGCACTGTGAAATGCTGCACTCCCCATTTGTTCTGAGAAGCCCTGTGAAATGCTGCCCTCCCCATTTGTCAATGTCTGTTTCTTCCAGGACTATTGGAGGCCTCTGTAAAAGGGCACTGATGGTGCTGGAGAGATCAGCGAGTAAGAGCACTGCCTGCTCTTGCAGAGTACCCAGGTTCAATTCCCCGCACCCATGTAGTAGTTTACAGTCACCTGTAACTGCAGCTCAGGAGGGTCTGGTTCTTTCTTCTGATCTCTGCAGGCAGCACTCAAGCAAGTGGCACACACAGATACACGCAGCCTAATACCCATGCAAATAAAAAAAAATTGTTTTAAAGTCTTCGCCAGCCAGTATGGTAGCACACACCTGTCATTCCATACTTGGAAAATAGCAAAATGATAATCAGGCACTCAAGTCTCAGCTACACAGAAAACTGGAGGCAGGCCTGGCCTATATGAGATCCTGTTTCACAAAAAGAGAGAGTCCTCTACCTGCCAAAAGAAAAAAAGGCTGTGTCTATGCCTATACTTTGAAGTGTTACCTTAGGTTTGTTTCAACCTCTCAGTTCTTACATTGAGGTCTTTAATCAACTTTTGGTTGATTTCTTTTTTTTTTTTATAGGTGAATATCTCATTTTATTTTTTTTCCATACATTGTTTTGTTTTATTTTTTCCATTCAAGAACATAATTAAAGAAATAAATTTTTTTTCCTTTCTTCCCCTTCTCCCGGTCCCCTCCCACTACCCCCTCACCCCTCCTCCCTCCCCCTTCTTCCTTGAAAGAGGGCATGGTGCCCTGCCCTGTTGGAAGTCCAAGGCCCACCCCCATCCCTCCTGGC